>MU158878.1:334176-380131 GCA_015888305.1 Antheraea pernyi | reverse complement strand
CAACATAAAGACTATTATTCCGTGTACTAGTAAAGTCACTAGAATTTGCGTAGCTTCTTCATAGAATCTTAAAGGTGCTATGTAGCGCCCTAATAAGTTTTTCTTTAACATAACTTGCATGTCTAGTTAACATAACTTGCATGTCATGGTCATGCCTCTAATAATTTGATTGCAGCGAAAAATATTCGTTAGAATAACCCAAAATAACAGAACCAAATGTTGAGTACGCAGCGGCACTAATGGTTGCAGTCAAGACTGTCACGTAACTTCGCTGAACTAGTTTGAGTGAGGCAGCATGAGAGCGATGCATCTGTTACCTGTAGTGGATGCGGACAACGGGGAGCGAGGCGTAGCGTCGCAAGTGCCTTGCGTTCCACTTCCCCGCGCCGTGCGCGCCCTAGCCTCAAGGCAAACGATCGGATCGCTCGCCACATCAATAAGGTATAGCATGATGGTGCGGGCAAATCATTTCGTTAGGCTTTGAACATAATGGTAGGAACAACAGAAATTTCTTTAGATTACTGTATGGTATCGCATCATCATCAATCATTTCTAATTGGTAAAATGATTGGTTTCTTTTCTTCTTTTCGAGACATTTCTAAGTTTGTTGTTAAAACTGCTAGATCAAGAGTGCTTGTAAAGGAGTTTGTCACCAATATATGTTTGGCTCAAAATTAAGCGTTCTTGCGCTTATTTAGCCAAAATTTTTCCAAGCCAAAGATTTTACTATTTCCAAATTGACTAGATCTCTCTCTAAGCTCTGAAGACTTTCGATACTAGTATGAATCTTTTGATTATTTTAACCCAGTGATTTTTACATACGATTGTTTTGAATATCACTTGGGGTGTTTTTGCTTAGATAGCTATTGTGTCTAACTTTCGTACTACTTCTAGATTACTACTAGAAGGAATCATTGACGGCTCTTAAACCCCTTTTCAAATAATAGGTTAATGTGTAAAACTTATTTTATATCGCTTGGTATACAGATTCATGTGGTGATGGTGCAGAGCACATTACTAATATTAAAACCAGAGTAGTAGAGAAGTGGCTTGATTTCGGTCAATCTAGTCTGTTTTAGATAAAATTATTTATAATAGTCATAGTGCGGACCAAATAGATTCTCATATCGTATAGATTTTATTAAAATCTACCGGGGTGAAACCGAATCCGTCCATAACGACGGCTCGTGTAAAGGCAATTAAGAAACAATGATGTAGTTTCTGAAAATTTAATGATTATATACTAAAATGTGGTGAACGTTTCCAGTTACCTTTATTAAAACAAATACAAACCATGTTAAGGATTCGGTTGGAGGATTTAGTATTTCATAATCTGTATTAATAATTACTGTATTAAGTATTAATGAAATACAGGTAGTAGCGGTGACAATATTTGTAGATCCTCAAATTCCACTTTGCAACACTCTGGGACTCGGGTGTCAAATGCAATAAGGTTTCAAACATGTTTAAGGCATCTTTCAGAGGGAATTGCCTTTTTGAATACATGGTTTTATTCACAATTGATAATACCTCTGTAGTCACTGCTAATTAATGTCAATTCTTGTGTAATTAGATTCCCATTGTGAATCTGGCTTATTTAGATCACATTGGCGTCGGTGTCTCTACCACCACCAGGCGATAACAAACAAGTCTCATAAGTAAGCTTCGAATAAGGTCAAGTCAAATTAATAGAAGCGTTTTACCTTACAATAAAACGCATATTAATTTACTTACCTTATTCGAAGCTTAATATTTTAAATTCTGCCTGGTATTATTATTCGACTCAATGAAGTTAAAAGATGGCGTCTCTCTATAAATACGCCTCTCTGCCATGGTGGGGCGAGACAAGAAGGGTATATGACCGGAAGTCAGATGTATTAACTGTCAAAAGTGGGCATGCCGGCGGGGAAACGGAAGTGCCTGGAAACGGAAGTGCCTATCTCCTAAGTAAGCTTCGAATAAGGTAAGTAAATTAATATGCGTTTTATTGTAAGGTAAAACGCTTCTATATCTCTCTTCTCTGTCTGGCATCTTTGTGTATAATTATTTTATTTTATAGGTATATATCGGCGCCTACCCACATTTTGTGTCATCCGGTCACGCCTCTCTCCCTACTACTCGACTTGTTTTGGTATAAAAGGAGCGGAGCGACCGATGTTAAAGCAGTCTTAGCTCTGGCACCGCGCGGTACATTCGTACTGTGCGAGTCGCTTATCTTAGACTCTGAATAATTTATTTGTGCAAACGAATTAGTTATTGTTTGTAATTAATTAATTGGTTACTATTATGGGTTGGTTACTATTATGGGGTGATAGTCTGATATTAATTAATTATTATTTTGTATTGATGTGACGAAATTATTATAGGTGGTTTAGCGAGTTCATTCCGACGGTATTATTATGATGGGGTGGTTTAGTGGAGTTATTATTATTGTGTTTTTGTGTCTATCCAAAACATCCATCCTTACGCACATTGTTGGCCACCATGCGCATCCTTATCCCGGTCTTGGAGGCTAGATCCCAGGATGGGTGATGCCTGTTTTACGATGTTGGCTAGATCCCAGTATGGGTGATTGCCTTATTATTTTTGTACCTATCCAAACCATCCGTCCTTAAGTGTGTGTGGCTGGTCATCAAGAGCATCCTTATCCCGGTCTAAGAGTGCTGGATCCCAGTGTGGGTGATTGCTTGTTTTATGATGTTGGCTAGATCCCAGGATGGGTGATTGCCGTTGCTGGTTATTGGCTATATCTTAAAGTTAGCCTTGTAATCAAAACACGTTTATGAAATATTTTTGTTAATGGTTGTTAATGTAGTGTTAATTGTATTTGTAAGCGCAGAGTTTGTAAGCGCAGAGTGCGCGCTGAGTCAGAATGGCCGTATCGGCGCCTACCCACATTTTGTGTCATCCGGTCACGCCTCTCTCCCTACTACTCGACTTGTTTTGGTATAAAAGGAGCGGAGTGACCGATGTTAAGGCAGTCTTAGCTCTGGCACCGCGCGGTACACTCGTACTGTGCGAGTCGCTTATCTTAGACTCTGAATAATTAATTTGTGCAAACGAATTAGTTATTGTTTGTAATTAATTAATTGGTTACTATTATGGGGTGATAGTCTGATATTAATTAATTATTATTTTGTATTGAGATGTGATGAAATTATTATAGGTGGTTTAGCGAGTTCATTCCGACGGTATTATTATGATGGGGTGGCTTAGTGAGTTCATTCTGACGGTATTATTATGATGGGGTGGCTTAGTGAGTTCATTCTGACGGTATTATTATGATGGGGTGGCTTAGTGAGTTCATTCTGACGGTATTATTATGATGGGGTGGCTTAGTGAGTTCATTCTGACGGTATTATTATGATGGGGTGGCTTAGTGAGTTCATTCTGACGGTATTATTATGATGGGGTGGCTTAGTGAGTTCATTCTGACGGTATTATTATGATGGGGTGGCTTAGTGAGTTCATTCTGACGGTATTATTATGATGGGGTGGCTTAGTGAGTTCATTCTGACGGTATTATTATGATGGGGTGGCTTAGTGAGTTCATTCTGACGGTATTATTATGATGGGGTGGCTTAGTGAGTTCATTCTGACGGTATTATTATGATGGGGTGGCTTAGTGAGTTCATTCTAACGGTATTATTATGATGGGGTGGCTTAGTGAGTTCATTCTGACGGTATTATTATGATGGGGTGGCTTAGTGAGTTTATTCTGACGGTATTATTATGATGGGGTGGCTTAGTGAGTTCATTCTGACGATATTATTATGATGGGGTGGTTTAGTGAGTTTATTCTGACGATATTGTTGTGATGGGGTGGTTTAGTTCTCATTTATATCATTTTTATGATGGATCATGGCGCGTCGCGCCGACATATACTAGCCTATTCGCCCGCCTAGCCTATTCGCCCGCATCGATTAGTTACTTTGGGCTAACGCTAACAAGCAGCTGAAGCTCTCTAGAGGAAAAAATCCCGATTTTAATTTTCAAATAGGATCAGTAATTCCGTTCTGTTCCCTACAACGTCACAAATTCACAAACTACCTCTTTATAATATTAGGTTTTTACCTATGAAATTGCCATTTTGTATGAAAAAAATTTTTTTTTTTTTCATGTATTTTTTATTTGTATTAATCGAAGTAATCACCCATGCAATCAATGCATCTTTGCCAACGCAGTGGCAGTTTATTGATGCCCTTCTTAAAGAAATCAGCTGGACGGGAGGCAACAAATTCTTCAAAGGCATTTTGTACTGCCTCTCGGGTATTGAATTTTTTTCCCGCCAAGGAGTTATCCAAATTCTGGAAAAAGTAGTAGTCTGTAGGCGCAAGGTCTGGTGAGTAGGGCGGATGACGGAGAACTTCCAACCCCAGTTCTTGCAACTTGGAGACCGTCTGCTGTGCAGTATGAGGTCGCGCGTTGTCGTGCAGGAGCAGCGGAGACGAGCGATTGACCAATGCTGGTTGGAGATGTGCCAGCTTCTCCATCATTGTGTTCAGTTCTTCACAGTACACATCTGCAGTAATGCTCACCCCGTTTGGTAAGAAGCTGTGATGAATCACACCGGCGCTAGACCACCAAACAGTGACCATCACTTTTCTAGGGGTAAGTTTTCGTTTAGGGCATTGTTTAGGTGCTGAACCAGGATCCAACCAACTTGCTGAGCGCTTGCGGTTATCAAACAGAATCCATTTTTCATCGCAGGTAACAATGCGGTTCAAAATTCCTTCATTTGTGTGTCTGTTGAGCAGTGCAAGGCACGTCTCGACGCGTACTTCGCGCTGGCGATCATTGAGTTCGTGGGGCACCCATTTGTCAAGCTTTTTTACCTTGCCAATTTGACGCAAATGGACCAATATTGTTTTGACGCTAACGTCGAAAACTGCTACTAATTCAGCCGTAGATTGTGTATCATCAGCTTCCACAATCGCCTTTAATTCATCATTGTCGACCAAAGTCTTCGGACGACCGCGAGGTTCATTTTTCAGGTCGAAATTCTCAGAACGGAAGCGAGCAAACCAATAACGGGTGGTGCGTTGGTTTGTAGTGTTAGCTCCGTAAACGTCGTTGATGTTGTGTGCCGCTTGTGCCGCGTTGCTGCCACGACGGTACTCATATTCCATAATTACTCGAATTTTTAACGTATCCATGATGACAAAAAAGATTGAAATGCGATGAAAATGTAGCATGAATCAATAAACAAATGACTACTTTTGGAAAAAGAATTTCATGTTTTAAAATACAATTAATTTGAAATTAGAATTCTTAGCCAAACAAAAATTATTTTGATTTGAAATGGCCAGTACTGCAGAACGGCAATTTCATAGGTAAAGACCTATTATTAGTATAGATTTTATGACCTTTACGTACGTGAAATAAAGTTACGTATTTTATGCACCTGGCACTCTCACCGACCGAACAAAACGCAACAATGCAGGCACTGTTACTTCAAGCCGGTTTTCTATGAGAGGGTGGTACTCCGGGCGAGCCGACCCATTCATGCAGAGGTAATAGCTTTGGCGTGGCTCTACCACCTACCAACTTATTATTGTTCATTACAGCCACGTATTAACATTGTTAAACGTAAACTGACTACCGGTGCATTCGTTTTTTATATGTCAGTTACGATTATTTAGTGTTTTTTCGGTTCATCTATGATTAATTCGTTTTACGTCGTACGAAATTACAGTTTCTTATTAGAAAATTAAACTCATTTCTTTAACTTTTTGTTTAACTCTTTTGTTTTGTGATCTATACTTGCTATATTTTTCAGTTATATGTGGATACCCTAGTTACCTAATATTGAATCTTTGCAAATTCCTCAAATTGAAATATGTTTTTCAAAGGTGCTTTTACCATTTATGCATGTACATGTGCCTGTATAAAAGTGACAACCTTCAATCGAGTGATAGTTGAAGGTCACATTTAACATATAAAATAATAATATCAAAACAAATACTAATAAACAAAGATAATCTAAGTTAAAGTTTGTTCTAATACTCTTTAAAGGATGGGTATAAATTTAAATAAACCTCGGTCGAATGACCAGTCACAAAATCTGCGAGCGGCGTCCCGGATAGTAAAACGGACGGAACGGTCAAATATTAAGCACCTATTTTTTATTGATTTAGGACGACTATCAAGTACTGAGTATCGTGTAAAAATATTGCTAACCAGTAACCAGTCACCTAGTATATACATATTTATATTATAAGGAGCTACATAGAGGTTAACAAGGTTATTGTTATAAATGTTATTTCGTTATAAATAGTGAAACCCTCAAAGCTTATTGCCGATTTTACGTTAGCTCTGGTAAACTTTGTCATTCCTGTTAAACCCCTATGGAATAACGTAATTATATATAGCCTATAGTCATTTACACGAGCTGTTCGCCCCGGCTTCGCTCGGGTATACTAAGGAAGAAAATGAAATAAAATCTTCCCCTTACACTGCGAACATGTAATCGAATAAAATGTAAACGGAACAATTGAACGTCAACGTCGGCCTGGTTCTTTGTAATGAAATTTTTTTAAACAAGTGTTTACACATTTTGTTTTGTAATAACAGATTTTCTCTTATATACCAGGTGAATGTTTAGACAGTAGCAATATTTATCGAGGACACTCTGCACTCGATTCTCGCTCCAAATCAATTTAAAAAATAGGTGCTTAATATTTGAAATAATTATCTAGAAACATACATAAAATATACTCAATCCTCTAAGCGCCTATACTCAAGCACAGTATCAATGACCGTCGGGAGAAGTGAAAGTGAAGTCTATCAACTAACAAAGGATAATTTTTCGAAGTTTGAAGAAACAAAAGGGTTTATTGTCCGTTTTGTTATCGGAAGTTATTAACTCCGGGTTGCGATTTTATCACAGGTCATTCAGCCTAGGCTTATTTAGGTTATTATCCATGCTTTTGAAATTTTTAGAACTATACCGAAGGTTCTCTTTATTGTCTATTAGTATTTGTTTTGATATTATTATTTTTGTGTAACTGTGACAATGAAGGGCATATCCTAGAATACTGCGAGTGTCTAACCTTTCACCTGGTATAGATAAGCATAATTAATCTATATAAATAAAAATCAATTGCCGTATGTGTGTAAGCGTATCACTTCAGAACGGCTGCGCGTATTTGGCTATTTTTGCATTCCATTTGTAAAATTGTCAAAACTGAAAGAAAATGTTTTAAAAAGCGCACGGAAAATTCTATTAAATTACTGGTCAAGCGATGATTTGGTTTCAGTTTCTTCGTTACAAAACCCGTGCGGAGCCGAGGCGGGAAGATAATAAAATATATCAGTGTTTATAATATTATATCGGTGTTTATATGTTTCGAACAATCATCATCTTCTTACCCTTATCCCACCTAAGTAGGGTCGGCACAACATGTTTTCTTTTTCCACGCTCGCCTATCAGATGTCATCTCAGTCATCACACCTTTTACACACATATCATTTTACACACAATACATCAATCCTTTTTTCGGTCTTCCTCTATATCCATCGACCGTCATACTCAAAGCTTTTCTAGTTACATGGTCTTCATCTCTCCTCATAACATGCCCATACCATGCTAACCTATTACTCCTTAACTTCTCTGTTACTGGTGCTATTTTCAAACTTCCTCTGATATTTTCATTCTTAATCTTATCCATTCTAGTTACACCACACATCCACCTTAACATTCGCATCTCTGCCACATGTAGTTTTCTCTCATCCGTCTTTCTCGTCTCCCAGCACTCAGATGCGTACAACACTACTGGTCTTATAATAGTTTTATACACTTTCCCTTTGAGTTTCAAGGGCATTCGTGGGTCACAAGCTACACCAGACACCTTTCGCCATTTCATCCACCCTGCGTTTATCCTATTCCTCACGTATATGTTTCGAACAATATGAAATATAAATCATTGATAACTAGATACCTACAACTAATTAATTGTTTTTATTATCTACATAAATCATTCTTATAAATGATGCGATGAGGCATAAACAAATAGTTTTGGGATTCAAATAAAATAGCTTTTTGTTTTGATTGAATGTCGATAAACACATCATAGACATAAATTATCTGGTGATTGGAATGATTTATTGCGTCTTATTACGATAAATCGGCTATTTGTTAGAGAAAATATTTAAGCAGTTTTTGTTGAACTATTATTTGATGCGATAGTGTTTTCTTAATTCTGCAGAGTAAAGTGCCATTTTATGTAGTGATTGATATCTAATTGGATGTTAAAAATAGTGGTAGGTACAAGAAATCGGAAATAATCATAAAAAAATACCAGATGCTCCTATTGCTAAATTCTTAGTTGTCCGTAAAAGCTGAATTAGGTAAACAAAACAGGGATTACCACGACACAAAGTATGCATTCTTTTTTTTATAAATAGCTAATAATTCTGTATTTTTATAAATCATAACGGCATTCGTTAACTATCGCATGTGTTGCATACCACAAAATATTTTAATCAATAAATAAAACTTCCAACTCTAATCTGTATATATATTATAATTAACTTACTGGAATTAAATGAACTGTAATACAGTAATAAAAAAAGTAACTTAGCAGCCCTTTTTTAACTTTGACTAATGTCTATACAGTAGAAAAAATAAAGTGTTCCAATTACGTGGAACATTCGAACATTCTTATTATTTGTAGTATTATGCCCTGTCGTGTACACGGTCCGGGCTTGGTGACGTTTAACGTTGGGCCGACCGCTGGAGCGGAAAAATGAATGACATGGAGATCTCATGCCGTCCCGCTACAGCAGCGGATGTACACCATGGGGTTTTAGAGAGTAAGAGTTTCACACTACCCACTCTCGCGGCGTGATGGCAGCGGCGAGGGTGGCGTGTCCGTGTAGGATTTCCCTACGTAAAAGAAAAGGAGCATAACGCCGCCCTTCCACCGGCCCTCCGTTAGCGTTAGAAGTGCGAGCGAGGTGACTTCCTCGCAGGGGCAAGCTACTGTATTCCAATTATTCTCGCTGCCAAGCATCTCGGTGGCGAGAGTTCCCACGTAGCACACTCCAACAATGTACGCTGCGCGGTGTCCTCATCAGCGCCGGGGGGGGGGGGGGTAGGCTCGTGGTATCCGATACAGATACTAACGAAAGCACCCGTGCTCGATCAGTACCTGTACCAGCAGAAACGTCAGAGAGCCCCATTCTCTTTGAAACCATTCCGGCAGAACGGGGCAGACGAAGTCGATAGTCATTCTATCGTACCGATCCAAGTTCTAACCGCGCCCAACGTTGCTTAACTTCGGTGATCGATAGAGATTCGGTCTTTTCAACACTACATGACACAGTGTTAACTCATAACACTTTTCATCACACAAGAAGGTTACGGATCAGAATTTCAAAGCCCTTCCACAAGAAGTTTCATTTCAAAATGGAAATATACTTAAATATAGGTTCTATGCCCAAGGTTTTACCAACCGATTTACTTCTATATTAGTTTGATCAGGTGAGCTAACATTGTTCTTAACTTTAGATTGCGACAATACAGTTTTGAATTCTAATGTAACATATATGTTGTGTTGTTACCTTTAGCAATGTAGCTTATTGGATAACTTTCGGCGATATAACTATGAACTCATAAAAGTTATTCGATATGATCAAAACTACGACCGAATGGTGTGTTAAACTATTTAGCGAACGTAATGTGTTTACTAATATGTATGTTTGAGAATAACTTTACATATTCTTAGATGAATTTATTTAAAACGTTTTGTATGATAAATATTCGATAGAACTATAGGTGTATATCGCCGCAGTCCGCACACAACTCTCCAGCGCGCTTAAGTATGTTTTAATTTATATTTTTACAGTATATAATTAACATTGAAAAAAGAATTAAATAAATAATAATAAATAATTATACTGTTCTTAAATTTTAAATTAATTATGATCATTCAATGATTATTATTATTTATTTTATACATAATAAATATACTTTATAGTCAATTTTTCAATTTGACTCTATCAAATTGATATCTTACGTTTATGAAAAAGCGAAAGGAACTTCGTTCCGACCGGGGGTCCACAGACCCCTCATTTTTTTAAATGTTATTTAAGATAGGTCCTGCACTGTGGATTAAACCCTATGTTGTGAGGGACTTTACAAACATATCATTTATAGATGCAAATTTTATTCTATAATACTCAAGCTTGCTACCACTTTTATTTTGATGTTCTGTGGTCTATTGGTGTGTTCCGGTACCTGCAACTGAGAACAAATCTCTCTAGGTTTAGAGTGTACGGTACAAGCAATATTATCATTTAAAACAGATGAGGCTGTGGCCACACGCTAAACTATTAACGTATAAAAAGTCGTGGCTATGTTTGTTGCTACCTTCAGTAGTCATTCCTGTCTTTACTTAAAATATATTAATATTAGCTGATATTCGCGATTTATTCCTTATTGTCTTAACAATATACTTTTTGTGCAGGAGAGAAAATAAATTGAACGCAAAAATATACTTACAAAATGTCCTTGTACACAATGTTATCCGTATAATTTCCCCTCTTCTGCGCATCCGGGGTAGTACCACCCTCTCAAAGAAAACCGACGTGAAGTAATAGTGCTTACATTGTTGCGTTTCGTTCGGTCAGTGAGATCGCCGAAGGCTCACTTCCCCTCCCTCTCCCCCTTTCCCACTCCTCTCCCCCAAACACAGGCTGGCAACGCACTTGCGACTCTTCTGGTGTTGCAAGTGTCTATGGACGGTGGTGATCATTTAACATCAGGTGACCCACCTGTTCGTTTGCCTCCTATGATATAAGAATATATATATGTCGGGGCAACGATAAAATGACGTCCATGTAGAACGACGTAGTATGACGTTATTCATAGTGACGTCATGGTTATAATTTGATCGATCAATTCACCAAGAATAGTCGAATAAAACGTTAACTGCTTATAGAAACACAACACTGAATATAGTTACGACGAATTATCCGTAGGTGTGGTTAGCCCAACTGTTTGAGCGACGACGCTCAGTATCTAGTCGGCGGTCACCATTTAAGGCATCATCATACATAAACAGCAGATACTCCCAACCAATGATGTCTCACACCGGGGTAAATAATGAACAGCCGGTAACTTCAACCAAATAGCATTTGAGTTCATTAGTAACAACCCCCGATATAGTCAATAGCGCGGTATCGCAGGTCAATAGTGGCTGCCCCGATACATACCATACCGCTTGCCCTACTTCTCCACGGCAAGAAAACACAGCGTTGAAGTCTTAATGCTTATGAAAATAGTAGTTTCCTTAAATATATACATTAAACGGAGATATCGTGATATCTGTCGTTAGCTAAGGATCAAATGTCTAAGAAATAAAACAAAAAGCTTTGATCGAAATTTATCCAGTAGTTATTGCGTGATGCTCGAAAAACAGAAAACCTCTATCATTTTATTAACTATTTAACATCTATTAAGCCGGTTATAAAAATATACGAATTGTTTACTCGAAACATGCATAATTTATTTAGTGTCAAGTGATGGAAGGCACTATTACGGTTGAGAGTGACACATTGGCAGAGCAGCTGTGTGCGAGACCCAACCACGTTGATTTTTAGCAACAGCGACATCACTTGATCGATGGTCAGTCCCTGCGGCAATAAAGCTACCATATACACAAGGTATGATAAAACAAAGTTCCAAATTAGATAAAAAAGAATTCGTTATGTGAATATGACAGTACCTAACAATGTTATTATAACTATTAGATATGTCATATACGCTTCGACAGCGTCTTATTAAAACTAGCCTAATTAGCTTATTTTAGACGGCCCCGTCAATCCATTGCATCTAAGCAACATAGAACTATTTCTTTTCCACCACCGATACTGAGAATATGTCACCTTATCTTTTATATAACACAGTGTGGCGTTACAATATTACATTACGTATGTGTGCGTTATCGTGCCATTTGTTTTGTCAAAATATCATGTAGGTAACGTATCTACAGCCTTTTAGTTATAATATCATTGGTGCTTAATATCAAATAACCATTGTTTTCTAAACAGGGTAAAGTTTAACAAGTGTAAACTATGATGGCACTGTGTTTAGTGCCTTAGGCTTAATGTATTTACCTGTTTGGATCACATCGTCATTTACCATTACATGAGATTACGTTAAAACGTATACCGTGTTTTCACAAAAAAGTTAAATACGTATGAAATACTTACTTTACAAAGGTTTGGTAATAAATGCACCGCGCTCGCTCGAGGCAAGTTCGCGTTATCCTTTTTCGCAAGTCTAACCTTTTTTTAACGTGGAATGAAAATCCATCATGGACTGTCAGGCCCTCGGGGGAGAGCCTGAACTGAATCGATCACCAGCCTTTGTGATGCCACGCAGGAGTGGTGCCATACGGCGACTTTAACCGGCTAAAACTCCACGACAACCAACACCGCCCTATGTCTAAGTTTAACCTAACGTAACCACAACGAGACAAAAGAGCTAGATGGCGAACATTCAGTGACCGCAGTGCATTTAATACGAAACATTTTTAAAGCCAGGATTAAATACGTATTTAACTTTTTTATAATAACACCGATAAAGTATAAATATATATATAAATAACATTTAATGAGGTCTTATTAAAATGTATATGCATGTTACATATCCACGTGCCACTTAGGTCGATGACTAGACGGTGACCCACTGCATTACGCACTGAGTATCCTTACGGCAACAAAAGTGAAGATCATCTGCGGTCAAGAACAGTAAGTACTTGACACTACAAGGTAACTACTTGGCTGTTATACCACGCAACTGTCGTTTGAAAGCACCGAAATTTACTATCGCAAACACTAACGACCGTATTAAATAAAGAACACGTTATAAAGATAATGGAAGTATAAGTCGAGGCACATAGAACGTCCGCCCATCATCATCACCTCTATTGACCTGCAAGCTCTACATAGCATCAGCTCAGCAGTAGCAACAGAAACTCCCGTTCATTACGAGGGAGGGACTGATCTAGCTGTATATTACACTACAATCTGACGGCTACAACTTAAACGTCCAAGAAGCAACAAGGAAGATACACAGAGCAGTACTGATGTGTCACGGAGTATATATGCAAGTCCAGCCTTACGAAACGGCAACACGAACTGTATAAGGGCCTAAAGAGCTAACGCTGCAGCACGTGTATCTCGCTGCCCGCTATTGCGACACCACCTAGCCACAAGGCGCCGAAGCTCTTGGTCAGTATATCTAGGATACGACTGAGGCATCGCACCCAAGGACTTCTGATTTTAACATCGATCCGTCGTCACCTCTCTAGTAGTAATTTAATTGTAACTTCAATTGTAATTTTAATTTTATTAAAATATACTTAGTCTGGCCATAAATACTGTTACAATAAAAAATAATCGAAATATTACATTTGAATTTGGAATCTGTAATTTTTATGATTGTTCATTGAGTATTCTCATTTTGGCGCAAATATATTGTACAATATTTTGCGATATTAAAATGGAGTGGGGTGATAAGGAGAACCGAATCGCTGTGATTGCATTTTATACAATTGAGCAATATTTTAACAAAAAAAAATGACCGTATTTATGCTCAAAGCTCTAAGGAAGCTTCCCAATTAGTTGACAGAGTGCAACGTGGGCACTATCCGACTTTAGTGATGGTTTGGTGGGGTATTAGCTATGAAGGAGTGACTGAGCCATACTTTTGTGAGAAAGGTATCAAAACATCGGCACAAGTGTATCAGTATACCATTCTTGAGAAGTTAGTTAGAAGCTCCTTAACAACACCATGTACCATGTAATAACCAAGAATGGGCCTTCCAGCAAGACTCGGCGCCGGATCATAAAGCGGTCTACGCAGTTTTGGTTGGAAACGAACGTTTCGGACTATCAGAGTTGAAAACTGGCCGTCGTCTAGTCCCGATCTTAATCCGCTAGATTATGATTTATGGTCAGTTTTAGAGAGTACGGCTTGCTCTAAACGCCATCATAAATTGAAAATTATATAAAAAAGAGGCAAAAAATAATATAGGTTATTCGTATGCATATAGTGCTTCTATTTATTTAATCTATTTCATTTAGTCTTATGTTGAACCTTTGTATAAGTTAAACATTAGCAATTTTATTTATACCTTGTATGTTAAAATGTTTTTATTATTTACCTTCTTAGCGGGAAAATATTTACTACTTATCACAATTTTGGTAGATTCCGGATATACCATTAATTTGGACTTTTTTACATTTTATATATTTAATTCGTTACTCGTAGTATAAACCAATAAATTAATATATGTAATGGACAATACATCCATTCTTAAATATATTATTCAGGATCAAAATATTTCTAGTTGTTTATGGATTTTGGTAAAAAATACTTTTTCTTATTTGTATTAAATTAGATAATGATTAGAGTAAGACTCTAGTAGAAAACGTAGAACCTCATCTTATGCGAAGAGTTATTATTGTTCTTTGAAGGTTTTCATCTATGATGCTAAAATAACATGATTTTATTTTATTAAAGAATAATATGTAGTAGCTTCTAATCGGTAGAACTTGTCCTTTGAGACACGTTTCATTGTGCGCCGCAACTGAGCCTTGACAAAAGCTTTTTAAGTGAATTCGTGCGAAGCAATTCCAAGTAGGAGAGGTAAGGTCTGATTGATGCAAAGTATTAACGATCTCACACAAGCTCGGTTATTTCCAATTCGTTTTATATAGTACTTGGAAATGAATACAAAGCAGGGGAGTGCTTATTAGAGCAACAATTTCTGATCAAAAAGTATTGATACCTGCTTGAAATTCGGTATCGAAATTAGTATAATTGGTATAAAGCTAGTAAAAGATGGGTACTGTGCGTATTTTCGAAGATGTTTTATTTGTTAAGTCGACAAAAAAACACTACATTTAATTCATTTAATTAATTTAAGATAATCTCTATTGCTAATTTAATAACTTTAATGTATATTTCGCAACCCAGTCAGTATAGACAAGTACTAGACATATTACTCAATAAGAAATATACATACATATATACAAATATACATACAATCGATCTAGCTCTTTATCTAATGTATCTAGTTTAAAACTTCCGGTGTATTACTAGTATACTTAGCAATATTTGAATAAAAATAGAATGATTTTGAAATGTTTACGCTCGGTTTTCTTTCTTTCTTTAGGGTTAATCCATTAATCTGTTGTAGGTTTAATTCAGTATTGTCACTTACAGTAAATCTCGACTGAATTTCTAAGACGATTAATCAATACGTCCAACTTGCCATCCTCGGTTAGAATGTGGTCTAATCTGAACCCAGATATCTGTGCGGTATTTCCTAGATGAGATATTCACTGATGCTTGTTATTATTTTGGTAAACATTTTACTAAACATTAGTATGAAGGTATTTTGTACCAGTTTCTAGAAATATCACGAACGCTTCATCATTTGTAAGGACAAAACTTACAAAAAACTGTTATACATTTTCAAACTTAGTATAAGTACCTATATGTATTTGTCTATTCGATCTTTTGGAAGGAAGAGAAGGAGTCTGCTATCAAATCGTTCGATAATTTTGTCAACCATGTGATTGCCAATGTAAAGACATTTAACAGACTTTGAAATAGTTATTAGAGTTAATAGTTAATAGAGTTCTTCAATTTGATCCCTTCCTCTCCTTTTCATAAACGCACCACGCGCACTGGTCTTCGGAGCCACAGTTTTACGGTAAATCTTATCTGGACACGAACTAAAAATTTCGCAACGTCTTATCTTTGCCGTACCGTGAAGCTGTAAAACAATCTCTCGGCCAGTGTGTTTCCTCCTTCCTATGACATGGGGTCCTTCAAGCGCAACGTGAAGAGATACTTACGCAGGCCGGCATGACAGCGGCAACCGGCGATGGATAGTATGTCTCTCAGTGGTCACCATTGTTTTTGGATTGTACTGTGCTTATCATCAGGTACAGTACAATCATTTTGCCGAGTTACAATAAAAAAGAAATTACCACGACTCTCTGACTTGTATGTAAATCATTTTGAAATTACCACGACTCTCTGACTTGTATCTAAATCATTTTGAAATTATCACGACTCTCTGACTTGTATCAAAATCATTTTGAAATTACCACGACTCTCTGCACTTGTATCTAAATCATTTTGAAATTACCATGACTCTCTGACTTGTATCTAAATCATTTTTAAATTACCACGACTCTCTGCACTTGTATCTAAATCATTTTGAAATTACCACGACTCTTTGCACTTGTATCTAAATCATTTTGAAATTACCATGACTCTCTGACTTGTATCTAAATCATTTTTAAATTACCACGACTCTCTGCACTTGTATCTAAATCATTTTGAAATTACCACGACTCTTTGCACTTGTATCTAAATCATTTTGAAATTATCACGACTCTCTGACTTGTATCTAAATCATTTTGAAATTATCACGACTCTCTGACTTGCATCTAAATCATGACTGACAAATCTTGGCGACTTTTATATTATGCTCATGCAACACGTCAATGGAGTGAGTAGTGAATTGTATCGAATTGTGGTCACCCCTCTCTACCTTTGTATTACCGATTCCAAATGATCTCTGTGCGAAACAAACAAAATTGACAAAATAAGTACAAGGTTATAAACATATATTATAACGAAAGTGTTAAAACTAGGGAAATTGTAAAAGTATGACGGTATTAAGATCATACTTATTTTCGATTGATATGCTGACAATTTCAACTTTACGAATAAACGATGAGGGAGAATATCGGCTGAGATGTGAACGATCCGACAGATCCCAACGAGAATGCAATTTGCCTCAGCTGTCAGTCGTATGCAGATTTCTACGAAGGAAATCGAACATATTCAGAGAACGCCGAAGTTATAATAGAAATATATCGAATATATAGTTTTTCTGCTGATGTGTGATCTAAGCTGATCTATCTGAGCTGATGTCTGTTATTTCCTTAACAATATGTTTTATATACAAAGTAAAAACATAAACACCTCACCGCCTGCTCTATTTCTTCACGGCAAACAGTGGAAATACACCGCTGAACGCGCATTACTTATAAAGGTGGTAGGTATAGGTGTTAGAGCCACGCTGAAGCTATTACTGGTTACAGCATGAATGGGTCGGTTCACTCGGAGTAGTACCACCCTCTCATAGAAAACCGACGTGAAGTAACAGTGCTTGTATTATTGCGTTTCGTTCGGTCAGTGAGAGCGCCGGAGGCCCACCTCCCTTCCCCTCTCCTCTCTCCTCTCCTTCTCCGTCCCCTAACCCTTCCCCTCAAAAGGTGGCAACGCACTTGCAACTCCTCTGGTGTTGTTAGTGTCCATGGACGGTGGTGATCACTTAACATCAGGTGACCCACATGTTCGTTTGCCACCAATGACATAAAAAAAACAGTGCTTGCATTATTGCGTTTCGTTCGGTCAGTGAGAGCGCTGGAGGCCCACTTCCCTTCCCCCTTCCCCGTCCCCTCTACCTCTCCTTCCTCTCCTCTCCCCCCAAACACAGGCTGGCAACCCACTTGCGACTCCTCTGGTGTTGCATGTGTCTATGGAGGATGGTGATCACTTAACATCAGGTGACCCATCTGTTGGTTTGAATCCTATGATATAAAAAAAACCGTAACTTCTTAAAACTCTAATAACTTTATGCTAAATGAAGCTATTGTGATCATTTTTTTTAGATAAGGTCCAAATGTCTAAGAAGTAAAACTGAAAGAAATTGCTCGAAATCTATCCACTACTCCTTGTGTGATGCGCGCACAACAACAGACCTCTATAATTTTAATGTATAAAGATTACAATAGAGTTATTTGATCGTAGTTGTTGTATTATATATGTACTACAAGATGGTTTATTATATATATTTACCTTTCAATAAAAAAATAACGTCTCTTTGTCTAAACACACTTTTGTTGCAAACTTTAGCAAAACATCTACTTATTTTGCACAACAACGGGCTGACGAATTTCCCAGTCGTGTCAGTGAGAACGTCTTGATTGAAATTACCGTATCCCTTATTTAAGTCACGTTCGGAAAACGCGACGGGAATGCAATCGTAAAAGCTGGGCTTATGTGTTGAGATAATTTCATTGCGATTTACCTAAGTTATACGACTTCGTGTGAACTACATAATTATATAGCATTTAAAAGAAATTAAATTATCGTTTCCAATCACTTTATGACATTGTATGGTTCATAACATCCTAACTAATATCTAGACACGCGAAAGCGTGTGAATCTAAGTTCAAGCTAACGCGAGCGAGCGCGTGGTTTCGTGTGTTATACGAACCATTTGGAGCCACTTTTGACCGCCTCGTAATTCAAAATATACAAGTAATAAACAAAAACACACATCAAACAGTTATTTAAATGTTAACGTCCAAAAATCGACATTTTTATCACTGACTGACCTATAAACCAAATCTAACTCAATTCCAGATGACCTAGAAAATTCAAATTTAGCATCCAGATAGGTAGTTGGGTGAAGGATAAAGGAAAAAACAGAAACTAGTAATTTTTTATCATTTTATTTTATTCTTCCGAATATTTGTCTTGCTTGTAGAAACTAGTATAGAACATAGGGCTCTTTCATGGCTGTTTTGGTAGGTACTATAATTCGTATGTTCGAGCTAGGCAAGTTAGACCTTGGGCTTCAATATTATTCCAAGTTATAAGCAGAAATTATATTTTAAGTTGTTATAACATATTTTATCTTGTTATAAATAAATTTCTGGACTGACCACTTAGACCCACTTAGATCTCACTTCCTTTGTCGTTGAAGTCAACAACAACCATGTATCATTATATTGAACTTGTCTCCCATTTCACATTTATGTTTTTGATGGGATTATAAATGCGAAAGTGAGTTTGTTTCTTACACTTTCACGCTTTAACTATAATATTGCCCATCATGACATTTTGCATACACATTACCAGGGCTACAGAGAAGGATATAAACGTAAAACCGCAGGTGAAGTTAGTAAAATAATAATTACACTAGGAAATTTAAATCATGCATCAACTACAAAGTTTTTGACTTGCTCATAAAAATAAATTCTGATGCTCTAATGAAGAGAAATATGGTGATCTAACGAATATGCATGAAACATGACCGTCTGAAAAAAACACTCTGTAGATATAGTGATCAACCGAATATGTATCAAACGTGGTCTTATGAAAAAAACACTCTGTATATATGGTGATCAACCGAATAGGCATAAAACGTGGTCGGCTGAAGAAAACACTCTGTAGATATAGTGATCAAACGAATATGCATCGAACGTGGTCGTCTGAAAAAAACACTCTGTATAAGTGATCAATCGAACATGCAACAAACTGGTCGTCTAAGGAAAACACTCTGTAGATATAGTGATCAACCGAATATGCATCAAACGTGGTTGTCTAAAAATACCATCCTATAAATATGTTGATCAACCGAATATGCATAAAACGTGATCGTCTGAAAAAAAACACTTTGTAAATATGTAGATATCATATACCTGAACTAGTCGATCTCGACACACGACAAGTCATGCTGCTGAATCTAATCATCATACTGCATTTTTACTATATTTTTATCACACTTTCACCATTTACTATTTTATTCGCGGTCTTAAAAAGTTGATCAAATGCGATTATTTTTGTCGGTACTCCAGCAATGAATTTGAACCACTAAATGAATATTATATAAACTGATATAACTTTGTTAATTCAAGTAATAAAGGAAGTCAAAGCACTTGGGAAGTATCTACCGAAGGAAACCACAATGTACAAAGTTTGTTCGCTTTATGTGCAGCGACGACGAGAAAAGTTGCAGTATTAATGGCACTTAAATAAATATGAAAGAACATTTATGTGTGTGTTATGGCATTATAAAATAATTTTTCGTCTCTATCTAAATAACAGATCTTGCGTTTTATTCCAATCTATACTAATATTATAAAGCTAAAGAGTTTGTTCGCTTGAACGCAATAATCTGAGGAACGACTATTTTCAAAGATTATTGCAGTGTTAGATAGCTCATTTATCGAGGAAGGATATATGTTATACAAGACCAACAGGAGCGGAACACCAATGGAGAATGTTTCAGGGGTTTCAAATCGGGGTTAACGTACATATTATTTAAAAATATTTTCACCTTTTACGTTAACGAAGTTGCGAGTTAAAGTTAGCGTTAGTCACAAGTGTCTATTCCACACGGACGACACGGTCGCGGGTAAAAGTTAGTTGTTTAATATACCACCTTAATAACTACTACATTAACTAGATACACTAAGTAAATATTGATTTGTAGATGCTTTTAGTTAGGTATTTACTAACCACAAGATGGTGAAAGTATCTTCCATATAATACGCTGATACGTTTTCATCTGAATTGAATATGCTATCTTAATACATATACGATCTCAGACTTCGTAAAATATATAGTATTATATATCTTTGAATACACGCTAATACTACAAGAATATTTTTGAAGCCACAAGTATTTGAGTGCAAATTTCGATAAAGTCCTGGACACATACCAAGTCGACATATCCACTTTGAAAATATATCGATGGTTATATGTATCGTAATACATGTGTTACAACATCAAAGTAATATAGAGATAATTAATTGATTTTAATAGTTTCAGGTTGTTTAGTCTCATTGTATGATTTGATTGATATCTACAGTTAATTAGTTGTTCAATAATAATGTATAATATTTGCGCTTGTTGAAGGTATGTTCTGTGGTACTATAGAATATGCCACAGACAATGTTCGTTTTTTAAATACATTGCGATGTTTTATTCTCTATTTTTAGGAACCGATCTTCTAAATTGTTGCTGCCATTGGCGAGTAAGTAGTAATATTACAAGCGTCTCCCTTGTTAGAACTTTCGAGGAAGTTTTTGCGGTACTTCAGGATTCTTGCTCCGTGTTATTTTCCATCCACTTAATTTGCACACAATAATCGAACTATATATATTACGTAAAATGTCATAAATATTACAAAATATAGAATCAAATAATAAAAGATTATGTATAAAATATGAAAGCCACATGACGAACAAAAACTCCGATTGAAAAAAAATATTTATTGTATTCAGTGATGGATATTTTTACGTATTTTACAGAGAATTGAATACCTTTTCATATAGAGGATTGAGATGTTGAATAATTTTAAACTGTCGATTTCCGTTGGGTATCCCTAATACCAAGGTTTTGTTTTAGACACGGAATAGTTCACCGACTTTAGTCAGAGGCTTTAGAGAGATTGTAATTGTACAGCGATTAGTGATTTAATTTGTTCCCCTAATGGGAATATTGCGGTTTTTTATCTATATCATTTTAGCTTTATGCTATTTTTTATCTTAGACAATAATATCTTCAACTGCTTCTTAATTATCAGGATGACAATCCTTATATATAATTTATATCATAATCTGAAATTTTATAATTTGGATTTTTTACGTATTCTACATGTATTTTATATATTTTATATTACTTTTTTTTTATTTTATTTATTTATTACATTATTTTATTTATTTATTACATTATTTTATTTATTTTGCATCTTTCTACTACTTTTTAGCAGTATTTTATTAGTATCGCATTGATTTTGTGTTGGTTATTGTTTTATGTCAGTTGTGCTGTTCTAGTTTTATACCTATCATTTGTTCAAATCTGTTGTATCATATTATTACTGTATATTGAACGCTAACAACAAATGGAAAACTGTATGCAGCGGTTGGTCATCTCATACACGATGTTTATTATACATTCTGAATGTTGAATGAATGAATGAATAAATACTTTATTGCACTTTTTGGTCGTACACTGGCGAGCTTAATGCTATAAAGCATTTTCTTCCAGCTAACCAGCGGTATTGTTTTCAATCAAATAGTTTTATAGAGAGTGCATATACAGAGTTCATATATATACATAAATAAAATAAATAAATAATAAAATAAATACATAAATATTAGTACATACATAACTTTGTGGAGTTATTCGTGAAACTTTCAAACTGTCGCAAAGAAGAAGAAAACAAATGACGATACGTTAATTAAACGTATCCAACGTGAATTACAAAATATCTATGCACAACAGAAGTGTTCGAAGCAGATCAAAAGTACAGATTTTATGCTCACAGAAAAATAATATGCATTGTACTTATGTATAATAAACAAAATATACATAGTTGAATAAATGTTTTTTTTTCCAATAATTCCCTATCGATTTGTTTGTACTTGCATGGTACACATTAAACATCACCGGTTGTTACGACTATCGGTTTTTACGACTGAATATGAGCAGTCCCTTCGATGTCGTTATAACAGATTTTGACTAAATATATAATTATATATATATAGCAAAAATTAATTACAAAAACAAACTGTAAAATCACAGTCACTCTGCCTCCTGCTTCTCAAATAAATAGCGGTGTAGTTAGATTCTGAAGTTATTGATCGTTTCAATATCTTAAAGCCGACGCGGTAACGCGTTCCATAATCGAATGGCAGTTACTGTGAAGGAGTTTGAATATAATGTAGATTTGTGCTGAGGGATCTCAAAAGTTTTAATGTATGCCGAACGAAGATCACGGCCGTTGTTCATTTCGGGGAATCTTTTTAAAGCGATATAAATATTCACCAATGGCGTGTTTTTAGTAACTCAATGTGGATATATCTAACAAACTAAAGAAAGGATCTTCATCATCGTCAACCTGTGAGAGTCCCACTGCAGGGCTATAGGCCTCTTCCCTAAGGAAGGTATGGGCGTAATCACCACGCCAGCCACGACGTATTGGCGATTTCAAACTCTGAGAAACCCACAATTCTATATTTTCCCACATACAGTAAGTACTACAAGGACATTTCTCAGGTTCAGGTTTCCTCACGATGTGGCCCTTCACCGTCAGTCGATAATGTTACCAGTTTAAATTCGTAAATATACGCGAATTCCGAACAAGTCGTTGTTCGAACCTGCGGACATTGAAACGATATTCCACCGGTCAAGTTATAGACCAGCACGGCTTACCATTCAGGATCTTCATGGCAGTTTCTAATTACTTTGTATTATTACATTTATTAAGACCCATAAACCTTATTTCGATGTCTTACTTGAACAGGCGTTTTGTTATGACCTTATTGCTTGGTCAACAGAACCTTGTCAGTAACCTGACAGGACACGTTGCGCCCCGGAAATAGCTTTATAAACGCGACGTCGCGTGTATTTTATTCTATAACTGGAAAGAAATATATCATATACATATAATAGGTCTTTACCTATAAAATTGCCGTTCTGCAGTACCGGCCATTTCAAATCAAAATAATTTTTGTTTGGCTAAGAATTCTAGTTTCAAATTAATTTTATTTTAAAAACATGAAATTCTTTTTCAAAAGTAGTTAGTCATTAGTTTATTGATTAGTGTTACATTTCAATCTTTTTTGTCATCATGGATACGTTAAAAATTCGAGTCATTATGGAATATGAGTACCATCGTGGCAGCAATGCGGCACAAGCGGCACGCAACATCAACGACGTTTACGGAGCTAACAGTACAAACCAACGCACCACCTGTTATTGGTTTACTCGCTTCCGTTCTGGGAGTTTCGACCTGACAAATGAACCTCGCGGTCGTCCGAAGGCTTTGGTCGACAATGACGAATTAAAGGTGATTGTGGAAGCTGATGATATACAATCTTCGGCTGAATTAGCAGCAGCTTACGACGTTAGCGTCAAAACAATATTGGTCCATTTGCGTCAAATTGGAAAGATAAAAAAGCTTGCAAATGGGTGCCCCACGAACTCAATGATCGCCAGCGCGAAGTACGCGTCGAGACGTGCCTTGCACTGCTCAACAGACACACAGATGAAGGAATTTTGAACCGCATTGTTACCTGCGATGAAAAATGGATTCTGTTTGATAACCGCAAGCGCTCAGCAAGTTGGTTGGATCCTGGTTCAGCACCTAACCAATGCCCTAAACGAAAACTTACCCCTAGAAAACTGATGGTCACTGTTTTGTGGTCTTTGGTTCAAACAGGATGAGCATTATTGCAGATATGTACTGTGAAGAACTGAACATAATGATGGAGAAGCTGGCACATCTCCAATCAGCATTGGTCAATCACTCATCTCCGCTGCTCCTGCACGACAACGCGCGATCTCATACTGCACAGCAGACGGTCTCCAAATTGCAAGAACTGGGGTTGGATGTTCTCCGTCATCCGCCCTACTCACCAGACCTTGCACCTACAGAACACTGCTTTTTCCAGAATTTGGATAACTCCTTGCCGGGAAAAAAATTCAATACCCGAGTACAAAATGCCCTTGAAGAATTTGTTGCCTCCCGTCCAGATGATTTCTTAAAGTAGGGCATCATCATGGGTGATTACTTCGATTAATACAAATAAAAAATACATGAAAAAATTCGTTTAAATTTTTTCATACAAAACGGCAATTTCATAGGTAAAGACCTAATATATATATCATTTTATTAACGTTTTAAATGAAATGCGGCATCATAATATAATAGTTATTAATTTAAATAATAATCACTCATCTCGTTTAGTTAGGGGTCGGTGAGATAAACTTATTGAAGTGAAACTTTTATCGGAGGGTTTGGATATTTTGTTCTGCAACCTTTTTGTGTGACAAAGAGTGGGAGCAGTGTCTCGCCTGTATTGAGGTATTGGAGAACAGTGAGACACAGGTTTTTCTCGCTTTCATTTTGAAGGTTTCGCTTCTATCGCATGTGAGCTGCATACATGTTTTTTATATTGTTTTTAGTAGCACGCAGTAAACCTGTTGATTCATTACGTATATTCCTTCTCTTTTTATGACATTGATATTTATTTGAAATCAGTTTTATTTAATGTGTAGCTAACCACGGTATTATAAAAATTACATGTTACCCCACATCCCGATTTATTTTGTGGGGTAAAACTTTTCTTATCGGATCGACGACTTTTATGGTTATGTATCTAAAAGGAGAGAGGTTATTTGTTTTGTCCCGAATCAAATTCGTGTGGTACCTACTTTATTTTATAATCAAAATTATTATCTACGTTATTTACGCATTGCGTTATTTACATACTGTAAATAAATCATCATTATTATCAGATCCACTGCAGAGCTATAGGAATCTTCCCGAAGGAAAGTGTGGTCATAATCTATACGTTGGTTCTGTAGGTGGTAGAGCTACGCTGAAGCTATTACTGGTTTCAGCATGATGGGTCGGCTCTCCCGGGGTAGTACCATCCTCTCACAGAAAACCGACGTGAAGTAATAGTTTGCATTGTTGTGTTTCGTTCGGTTAGTAAGAGCGCCGGAGGCCCACTTTCTCCCTTCTCTCTCCTCTCCCCCTCCCCTTCCCCCCAAACACAGCCAGGCAACGCACTTGCAACTTCCCTGGTATTGTTAGTGCCTATGGACGGTGGTAATCACTTAACATCAGGTGACCCACCTGTTCGTTTGCCATCTATGACATAAAAAAAAAATCACCACGTCAGCCAACGATGTTTTAGCGTTTTCAAATTCTAAGATAACCACTGTTCTGTTTTTTCCCACATTAATATTTCTCAGGTTCATGTTTCCTCACGTTGTCTTTCTTTACCGTTAACCGATGGTTTTACCAATTTAATTTAGTAAATGTACGCGAATTCCGAAAATATCGTTGGTACATGCGGGAGTCGAACCTACGGACCTCGGATTGATATTCCACCGGACAAACTACTCGATCACTACGACCTTGTAAATGAATACTACTACAAAATTTGGATAAACGATTGTTTGAAATGCAATAAAAAAAAAAAAACTTCTTATAGTAACCGTTGGTGGTCGGAAGACGATTCCACAGTTTTTGGGTAAAACAGAGAATATTTACTTTTTGATTCAAAATCAAAATACTCTTTATTCAATTAAGGCCCTGAGAAGGCGTTTATGAACGTCAAAGCTACCACCGGTTCGGAGAACAACCCAGTCATCGAGAAGAACTGGCAAGAAACTCGATTTGGTTTATCTTTTCATAATATCTAATATATTTTTTTTATTATTAGAACATAATAGACACATAAAGCTACATTCGTTTTTAGTGGTTGCACAGAGAGAGGCGTCACTTCCAAACGTCGCTATCGTTCACATACTGATCCACCCTGTAATAACCTTTATGTATTAAGACCCGCTTGACATAACACTTGAACCTACTATCAGGCAAATCGGTAATGTGTTTTGGGACTTTGTTATAAAATCTAACACTACCTAAAAAACTGTTACTGGTCTTAGTAAGCCTGAAACATGGAGTGAACAGTTTGTTATGGTTTCTGGTATTTACATTATGTCGGTCTTTTACTAAATCCAGATTACCTAAGTTTTTCCAGGACTTACATCAAATTCTCAATATATTGAGAGGGCAGAGTTAAAATACCGTGAAAGTATGTATTAAAATTAAGTTCTGTATGTTAACGTGTCTTGTTGTGGTTAGATTAAATTATCCGATACAACTATTGAGATAGAACAGTAGACTAATAGAGAAATAAGTTTCATAGGAAGGTTTAGCGCGTCACAATGAGATATTTTTGGTTTGGTATGAACGAAACCCTAAAAACTTACAACCTTTGTTATTGCTAATGTAAAATGTCACTAGTTGTTATTATAAAAGTTTCTTTGTAATCCTGCCTTATGTGATTTATTAAAGAGGTTTTGTTTTGTATACAGAGCGGTCGCGGTACTGCATTCCCTAGGGGTTTTATTTATGGTTGATCCGGCCATGTGGACGCAATATTGATTTAGGTCCAGCTCCCCGGATAAGTAAACAAATGCCCGTATAACGCAATATCTACGTCGATACAAGGATTTTGACTGTATAAAAAAAAACCAGTATTTTTGTACAAACTTATTTTTTCATATAAGCTATATCCTTTTATTTGAGTTTAGTTGAACGGATAGTTAATAAATTTCTATTGACCTGTATAATAACACATATGCTAACACAGGGTTTTAACATCTGATTCTGTGAGACGTGCACAATCACTAGATATATGTAAAAACTCTGTCACAAAATAAATACTTTTTGTTGTTTCAATATTATGCATATGTAATATATTACTTTAATTATGTAGCATATATTATATGTACGTGTTAAGTTTTATATGTTATCTGTTTATTTATATTATGCTGTATTTGTTACATTAAAACCACCCCTATTTTTTTTCTTTGAAACATATTCCCGGTTAATATTGATTCATATTATAATCGAAATATTCAACTATGTAATTCGAACATGGTAAATAAAACTTGTATAACAAAAAACTATGATTTACATTCAGAGAGCACTATTTCATTTCTATTTAAAGTTGTTGAAGATGATATGACTTCTTGATTTAACTAAAATTGATTAGTACACAATTTTACGACACTCTTGTATAAATTAGGCTTACAAAAGGGACCAACGTTGCTTGAGAAGCGAAGCTCAAGGGTTCTTAAAAAGTTAGATGAGAGTCGTGATGAATTTAATAAAAGTAAACGGAGGCCGAGTCAAATTTTCGAGATGTTTGGGACATCCGCTTGATTTATATTGAGTTATTCTAACGTATTTGTTTTGAAGAATCTAAAAGCAAAATTGTCGTTGCTAAAAAAAAATATTTATATTTCTTTTTGGATTTTAAACTCTCATGCATACTCTCGGCTTATTAGAAGATCAAGTGGTAGTCGTTTGGTGCGACCGGCGACATATAGTTTCGACAAACTATTTTTCCGAATTCACGTATATGTAATAACTAACTTTTGCCTGCGTGGACGTTCGCCTTCAAAACATATAAATCAATTTATTATTTTGTAAAAAATAGTTTTTTTGGCATTAAATGACGACAATATTGTAATATTTGATAATAAATTCACTAATATGCCAACACAGTATTGATTGGATATTATAAGGAGCAGTAAGGAGTGCGCTAATCCAAAAAACGTTATACTGAGCAAGGATTGTTGCTGCCATAAGCTTTTACTGCTTAGAAGTCTACTAATATTCCAACAGACTCCTGCCTGGATATAATAAGGAGCAGTACGGAGTGCACAAATCGTCTTATTGATCAAGGATTGTTGCGGCAATAAGCTTGTCCTGCTTAGAAGAAATCCAAAATAATAGTGGAAAGGAAGTTTGATTTTCTAGTATTCTAGTTCTCGTTCTTAAATTCTGTTGCGTATATAGTAAATATTTATATATATATATATATTTTATAATTCAATATGTATTTTGCTAGTACTATGATTAATTGTAATTCGACTTTTTGTATTTAGGGCATTATGTCTTAATCCCAAGGAGGGTTGATGTCAGGCAGGCGGCCGATCATAAAAATTAAGCCAAATCATACTTCACAACATGACAAGCATAAAAAGGGGATTAGGGTTATCTCAGGGCAGGGCTCAAAGTAAGAAAGGAATTCGGGATGTAAAGTTGAGATTTGCGAGTTGGAATGTGGGAACTATGACTGGAAAGGGAAGAGAATTGGCAGATGTCTTACAAAGAAGATGCATAAATGTGGCTTGTTTGCAAGAGACGAAATGGAAAGGGACAAAAGCGAGAGAGATTGGTGTTGGATATAAATTTTACTACTGTGGAAGTAACGGTAAGAGGAATGGCGTAGGAATTGTATTAGATAATGAATTTAAGAAATGTGTGACGGACGTAAAAAGAGTAAATGACAGATTAATATTGGTGAAATTATTGATAGAACAGATGACGTTAAATATAATAAGTGTGTATGCGCCACAAGCTGGATGTAACGAGGCTGTGAAAGAGAAGTTTTGGGAAGACTTTGATAGGGTGATAATGGATATTTCACAGAATGAGGATATTTATATTGGAGGTGATTTTAATGGGCATGTAGGTAGAGAAAATGGAGGTTATGAGAGAGTGCATGGAGGCTGGGGTTTTGGGAATAAAAACAAAGAAGGTGAAAACCTCATTCAAGCTGCAGTTGCTTTCGATTTTGCAATAGCTAATACTTTTTTTCAGAAAAGAGACCAGCAGCTAATCACTTACAGTAGTGGTAACCACACTACTCAAATTGATTATTTTCTCTTACGACGAAATAATATTAAAATTGTGAAGGATTGTAAGGTTTTGCCTGGAGAGGTATTAGTTACTCAACATCGTTTATTAGTATTAGATTTAAAAATAAATTTAAAACTGGCCGGAAATATTTACAAACCTCCACCCAGAATTAAATGGTGTCTAATGATGAATGATGAATATGGCAAAGAATTTAGGACCAAAGTTGTCAATAAAATGATAGAAATGGAAAAGATGGAAACGAAAACAGTTAATGAATGTTGGAATGAAATGGCAACATGTATAAGGAATGTGGCAAGAGATGTCTTTGGTGAAACGAAAGGAAGACAAAAGATAGATAAAGACACTTGGTGGTGGAATGAAGAGGTACAAAAGGCTTTGAAAGAAAAGAAAATAGCTTTTAAGGAATGGAAATGTATTGAAGACCAGGATAGCACGGTTAAAGAAAATAAAAGAATAATGTATGTAGAATATAAGAGAAATGCAAAAAGAGCGGTAGCTATTGCTAGAGCCAAAGTACAAGATGAATTGTACCAATCACTAGAGAGCTCACAAACACAAAAATATTTGTGTCGTTTAGCAAAAGCTAAAGAGAAGAGTACTAGAGATATTACGCACGTTAAATGTATAAAAGACGATAGAGGAAAAGTTTTGATGAATGATGAGGACATAAAGAGTCGTTGGAAGAGATATTTTGAAAAACTCATGAATGAAGAAAATGATAGGACCGGGGAGTTAGAGACTGTACCGTTAAATTTAGGTGTTATACAAGAAATAAGTGAGAATGAAGTAAGAAAAGCTGTGAATGGTATGAAAAACGGAAAAGCCGTAGGTCCAGATGGCATACCTATTGAAGTATGGAAGTTTTTAAAAGTAGATGGATGGATGTGGCTGACTTTATTTTTTAATAAGATGTTACAAGAAGAGGCGATCCCAAAGGAATGGTGCAATAGCATAATAGTACCTATCTTTAAGAATAAGGGTGATGTGCAGGACTGTAATAATTATCGAGGAATAAAGCTCATGTCACACAGTATGAAGGTTTGGGAAAGAGTGATAGCGAGACGAATAAGAGATGAGACTGAAGTGACTCAAAATCAATTTGGGTTTATGCCTGAACGAGCGACAACAGATGCCATTTTCGCACTTCGGCAACTGTGCGAAAAATACAGACGTGTACATAAGAACTTGCATATGGTGTTTATTGATCTGGAGAAGGCATATGATCGAGTACCCCGAGATGTTTTGTGGTGGGCTTTGAAAAAGAAAAAAGTGCCTGGAAAGTACCTACAACTTATTCGTGGTATGTATGGTCAAGCCAAAACACATGTTAGGTCCGAAGCTGGAGTTACCGATGATTTCAATGTGGCTGTAGGTTTACACCAGGGTTCAGCTTTGAGCCCTTATTTATTTCTTCTTGTTATGGATGCATTAACATCAGACATACAGGAGGATACACCTTGGTGTATGCTGTTTGCTGATGATATTGTTCTTATCGGAGAAGATGCTGTCGAGATTCAGAGTAGGCTGGAAAAATGGCGAGAAAAACTGGAGAATGTTGGTTTGAAAATTAGTAGAACAAAAACTGAACATTTGTTTTGCGACTTCGGTGGTACGTCTAGTTTTTCTCCTATAACCTTAAATGGTGTTTCCTTACCAGCCTGCTCTAATTTTCGGTATCTCGGTTCATTGATACAAAGCGACGGTGGCATTGATAAGGATGTGAGGAACAGAATAAATGCAGGATGGATGAAATGGCGAAATGTGTCCGGGGTAGCTTGTGACCCACGAATGCCTTTGAAACTCAAGGGGAAGGTTTATAAAGCTATGATAAGACCAGTCATGCTGTATGCATCTGAGTGCTGGGCTACGAAAGAGACGGATGAGAGAAAATTACATGTGGCAGAGATGCGAATGTTAAGGTGGATGTGTGGTGTGACTAGAATGGATAAAATTAAGAATGAGTATATCAGAGGAAGTTTGAAAATAGCACCAGTGACAGAAAAGTTGAGGAGTAATAGGTTAGCATGGTATGGGCATGTCATGAGGAGAGATGAAAACCATGTAACTAGAAAAGTGTTGAGTATGTTTGTGGACGGATATACGAGTAGAGGAAGACCGAAAAAGGTATGGATGGACTGCGTAAAAAACGATATGTGCGTAAAAGGTGTGAATACTGAAATGACATTTGACAGGAGAGAGTGGAAAAAGAAAACATGTTGTGCCGACCCTACTTAAGTGGGATAAGGGTAATGATGATGATGATGATGCCTGCGTGGAATAGAAACATTCCTCATTGGTGCTCCGCTCCTGTTAGTCTTAGCGTAATGCTATCTAACACTGAAAGAATCAAACCGTACCAGCAGTTCCTGAGATTAGCGCGTTCAACCAAACAAACAAACAAACTCTCCAGCTTTATAATATTAGTATAGATTCAAATGAGTGTCTAACAATAAAAAATATATTGTACCAATCACATTATAAGTGAGACAAGAGGAAGAAGATTTAGAAAACTGAAATTAATTCAAATACGAACAATAAAATATTCATGAACAAAATAATACACTATAAAATACAACCAGACAAAAGGTTATTTTGTCTTGGTACTAAAATGTTTTCCTGTTTTTATCTAGTAAGATTATTGATTGATTTTCGACTAAGTCTCAATGAATTAATAGATTTAGGTGAGTATTTATCATAGCAATGATTAACGGCGAGGGAAACAATTAATGATTCCTTTCTTCAATCAACGGGTTGTACTCGAGTGTTCATCTCGGTCCATCGAATTCCGTCTGTGTCTAAGGAAATTGGGAATCTGCGATTACTCGGATCCTATCCGAATAACGGTTGTTCGAAATTTGAAATAAGTTTATATAGGAAAAACCTCCTTTTTACATGAAAAAATAAGTCATCTAGAGAACTCTTTTGTGTTACGAATTAAGTACCTCAAGTTAAACTGATCTAATAAAAATTAAATACTCAAGGTCAGGCAATTATCATCTATACAAATAAATGAAATTCATGTGTCTGTCTGTAATGTTAACATAATTACTTTTTACTAAATAGATAGGAAAGTATCAAACTTATAACAACAAATAAGATATTTTAAAATGTCTGTCCGTCTATTCCAGCTAATATCCAAAACGGTTGGACCTATTTTGACTTGAGCTCCACTGTCAGATAACTGATTTTACAAGGAATAACTGAATTTATTTCATTTTAGAAAAAAAACTGGGTTCCGCAAAATAATATAATTCTCTAAATATAACTCTTTATAAAGAACCAATTTGTAGGTGGTAGAGCCATGCTGAATCTGTTACTGGTTTCAGCATGAATGGGTCGGTTCGCCCGGGGTAGTACCACCCTTTCACAGAATGAAGTAACAGTGCTTGCATTGTTGCGTTTCGTTCGGTCAGTGAGAGCGCTGGAGACCCATCTATCCTCTCCTTCCCCCTTCCCTTCCTCCCACTCCCCCAAACACAGAATGACAACGCACTTGTGACTCCCCTGTGTCTATGGACGGTGGTGATTACTTAACATCAGGTGACCCACCTGTTCGTTACCTCCTATGATATATAAAAAAAAAACCAAATGCAGACGAAATCGCGGGCTGTTCCTGGTTATGAGATATCTTCTTACGAGTACATTGACGTTTGGTTTTCCCATTTATAACAATTTCTTTATTAGCATACTTAGTACGTAATATTTACGGTAAACACTATAAGTATCAGAGATAGCGGTCTACGATCAATCAACACTCCGAAGTTATGCAAATATTTTGATACAAATAAAATGTGAGGTACGCATGAAATGGTTGTAAAATTTAGTTCCTTACCTTATGAGCCAATATAGTGAAGCTATAAACATGGTTATCATCATTTTGTTTATAAAAAAAACAGTGCGTGTATTACAGTAAGTGTACACGTATTAAATAATATATATATATATATATACTAGCGGGCACAGCGGACATTGTCCTGTCTCGAAAACAAAATAATCCTAAAAGTCAACCAAATCAAATCACACCAAATCAAACCAAACCAAGTAAAATCTAAACCATTCTCGGATCCACTGGAAAACGCACACAAAATCGGTCCAGCCGTTTAGGAGGAGTTCAGTGACATACACACGTATACAAGAATTTTATTTATAAAGCTGAGTATGCTCATAAACTATATACTATACGAAAACCTTAACTATACATTTACTCATTTTGATATATTACTAGATCCAGATAGACACTTATATATACATGCACATAAATACATATCTACCTTACGTTTAACGCGTACGCAATTTTTTCCCTACCGTGCCAGTAAATAGAACACTTTTTTATGTTTCCAACACTTTTAATATAAAAGTAAATTGTAATAGGAATCTTAATTAAACTTCATGCTTGTCAGTTTTTAATGATACAATAAATTTTCTTCGACTCACGAATAAAATAAATTTAATAAGGCTACCTTATTACATACCAGATGAACAATAAAAGTTATCACAAGCAGAAGGTTATACTGGTTCGTTCCTGTTATCAGAGTATAATAAAATTATTATTAGATAAACGTCGAAGAAGCCAATCTTCCGGGACTCAATGGTCTGCTGCCAGAAGTGATCATTTATGATTATGACGGATCGCGTGGGTGTCGTTTAAATTTACATCGGCTTGTACTGTGTTATTGTATGCATAGTCCTATATGTTACCTTTTTTTCTTTTTTTTTTTAAATTGTAGTACGCCAAAATGACTTCACTATGCCTAATGGTAAGCACAGTACAATCCAAAAACAATGGCAACCATCGAGTGATATACTATCCATCGCCGGTCGCCGCTGTCATGCCGGCCTGCGAAAAGCTGGATATGCACAGGCTGGTCCCGAAACACGACCCGCGGAAGCGAATTACTATTACGGGCTTTTTCGCCATATACATGGTAGTTGCGACCCAGTCAGGCTGTAAAACCGTACCACCCGGCTTTCGCAATTGCCTCGTTCGCTATTCAGCAGGGTGCACCACGTGCAGGTGAGGTTGGCTTGGGTGTCTCAAGTCTTATGATGTTTCGTTTTATTATTGTAGCATGGTAAAGTGACTGCACTGTGCCTGATGGTAAGCACAGTACAATCCAAAAACAACGGCGACCACCGAGAGATACGCCCTCCTCCGTCGGTCGTCGCTGTCATGCCGGCCTGCGTAAATGCCTCTTCACGTTACGCTTGAAGGACCCCATGTTATAGGAAGGAGCGAACACACTAGCAGGGAGATTGTTCCACAGCTTCACGGTACGGCAAAATTAAGATAACTTTTTAGTTCGTGCCCAGATAGGAGTGACCGTAAAACTGCGGTGTTACCTTGACACCCCAAACAATTTTTAATACAAGCTTGGTCTTTCGTTACATTCGTTTAGAATCTTTTATTCACATGACCTTATTACTTTTGAGAATAGAATCCCAGAAGGCTTGCAAAGTAATTACTGTTCGAGTACTTAGTTTAATCAGCCGATAAAGATCAAATAGAGTCTGGACTTTGTGAGATTTGTCTTGAGCTCGTGCGAGAATGAAGGAACATCGTCAATCTCGCCGCATCTAAGCCGCAAGGGTCGAAGATTACCCAAAGGATATATACATATAATATATACCTACTATGATCGTCTATCCTAATTTTTCATTGGCTGTTGCGAATTCGGCACAAATGTTATTGGGTTTTCTAGTTACGATTACATTGTAGATCATTATCTTCTTTTCTGCCTATTTTGAATCATTAATATCCATATTTATTTTTTTACAAAATATACATTTAAAGGTCATGTTAGTCTCGTGGTTTGAGCGGTTGAATATCATTCCGATGTCCGCAGGTTCGAACCCCGACATGTACCAACGAATTTTTTGAAGGAAACATCGCAAGGAAAGGTATACCTGTGAAATTATCTTGTAGTACTAATGTTTATGGGAAAACGTAGAACTGTAGATTTCTCAGAGTTTGAAGTCGCCAATACGTCCTGGAGTGGTAATAAATCCCATACCTTCCTTCAGGAAGAGGCCTGTAGTCCTACGGTCGGTCTCTTACAGATGATTATGTAAAAAAATTAATGTCTTCTTAAATTAATACTTTTCTAATACTAATTGTAGTACCATTATAAGGTTTTCTAAAATGTTTATTTAGTTTTATATTTCAGTTTTTCGGGTACTTCAAAAGACAAACACTATAAAATCATTCTTTCATCCATAAAAGGACCATTAAGATTATCTTAAATCTTAGAATGTAACTCGAAATAATTGCGTAAATACATAATTGCGATGATTTCAGTAAACATGAAACATCTTTTGAATAATGTTTTCTATAAACATTTACGTTTACATTTAAACAAAAATAAACTTTACCCATCCATATAATAAAACCAGAAATTTCGAATTTATCGTTGTAATTAACTTTTGAATTTACGTGACAAATCTTAGGAACCCGGTTTAAACACTTTGTTAAGTAATCAACTTGCTTTATCCAAAAATGAAACTTTTAAGTCGGTGTATTTACGCAATATTGTTATCTTATTTAATTCCCGCTAAAATGTTTATTTTGGGGTAATCTTGATAGAGTTGGTAAATATAAGATATTAAATATTTTAAAGAAGATATCACCATAAAATACTTCGTGGTTTTTAATATTTAAGTTTGAAATATATCTACTGTGTGAACCGGATTTGTATTAAAAATAAATAGTTAAATAATAGGGGTATAAGAAATAGAAATAGTCATGTACTTAAAGTAAAGTATGAGAAAATATGTTTATATTTAACACAATACATATAAGACAAATCCTGACTATGACATATACAATATTTCTAAGTGGATGAAAACGATACTCCTTATAGGAGTTTCGTCACATTTTACATTATTAAAGACATAAAGAATGTTCTAATGTTTTTATACCTAAATCCATTCCAATGTTTAACCACAATACATACAAGACAAATCCTGGCTATGACATATACAGTATTTCTAAGTGGATGAAAACGATACTCCTTATAGGAGTTTCGTCACATTTAACATTATTAAAGACAGAAAGAATGTTCTAATGTTTTTATACCTAAATCCATTCCAATGTTTAACCACAATACATACAAGACAAATCCTGACTATGACATATACAATATTTCTAAGTGGATGAAAACGATACTCCTTATAGGAGTTTCGTCACATTTAACATTATTAAAGACAGAAAGAATGTTCTAATGTTTTTATACCTAAATCCATTCCAATGTTTAACCACAATACATACAAGACAAATCCTGACTATGACATATACAGTATTTCTAAGTGGATGAAAACGATACTCCTTATAGGAGTTTCGTCACATTTAACATTATTAAAGACAGAAAGAATGTTCTAATGTTTTTATACCTAAATCCATTCCAATGTTTAACCACAATACATACAAGACAAATCCTGACTATGACATATACAGTATTTCTAAGTGGATGAAAACGATACTCCTTATAGGAGTTTCGTCACATTCAACATTATTAAAGACAGAAAGAATGTTCTAATGTTTTTATACCTAAATCCATTCCAATGTTTAACCACAATACATATAAGACAAATCCTGACTATGACATATACAATATTTCTAAGTGGATGAAAACGATACTCCTTATAGGAGTTTCGTCACATTCAACATTATTAAAGACAGAAAGAATGTTCTAATGTTTTTATACCTAAATCCATTCCAATGTTTAACCACAATACATATAAGGCAAATCCTGACTATGACATATACAATATTTCTAAGTGGATGAAAACGATACTCCTTATAGGAGTTTCGTCACATTTACCATTATTAAAGACAGAAAGAATGTTCTAATGTTTTTATACCTACATCCATTCCAATGTTTATCCACAATACATACAAGACAAATCCTGACTATGACATATACAATATTTCTAAGTGGATGAAAACGATACTCCTTATAGGAGTTTCGTCACATTTAACATTATTAAAGACAGAAAGAATGTTCTAATGTTTTTTATACCTAAATCCACTCAAAAACGCGTAAACTAATGACACAACTGGTTACATTATACGAGCGAAAACACTGATGTTTGTGTTAGAAATAGAGCAAAATGGGAAAAAAATTGTTTGGTTTCTTGTTATATAATTCTGGTCTTTCTGCCACTAAATCTATGTATTGTCACATAATAAATGTGAAATAGAACTACTTTATTTAAAAAGCTTACGCACATCATCAATAGGTTTTCACATATACGTTCTAACTAATTTGTCAGACATATAGCACATTGTCATATAGGTGCCTTTTATGGAAAAATCCAATGAAACAGAAACAGAAAATTTGAAGGTTCTGTAGTTATATATATTTTACTTCTACTCTTTCATTTGATGCTTACCTTTACATTGTTTGAACTCACAGAGTTTTCATATATAATACAGCTATTTTTATGTATCGTAATTAATCTATAAGGAAAATTAATTGATTTTAACAATTTATCAGAGGCTGGCTTTCTAAGAGTTCGATTTTATTATAGGAAAAATCTGTACGATGAATATAACTTTTGTCATGTTTGTGGACATATTCTGGAGATCTGAGACTCTGAGAGTCTGGAGATCTGTAGTTCAGGTCTTTGAACCGTTTTCAGACTCCAGACATCACATTAATTTGCACTATAAATTTACTGTTCTGTAAAATATATACTATTTCTTCTTTTGTTCAGAAACAATATTGTATGGTTGTAAGAATGTAATTGTGAGGTCAAATAAATAAATTTATTATTATTATTCTATATGAATGTATTTATAATTTTGTCTATACATGTCATTTAAAAAAAAAATCATAGACATATATTATAGAGGCTACAGATAATGACTATGGCATTATAAAACTTGCCTGTTCTCTAAAGTTATCTTAAAATCAAGTTATCTGGAAGTATATTTAATTTGTCAATTACTAGGTTATAAGAATTGTCAACCGGGTGGTCGGCGTTTATTATCTAGCGTAAAGTGCGTCCACCAGGTCCTTTTTTTTTTATTAACGTGGGGAAATCCTTTATGGATACGCCACCCTCCGGGGGGGAGGATGGGTTATATCCGACTTGCATGGACTAAAACCTCACGGTGTACCGACAGACCGTGATTGTTGGGGCGGCAAGGGATCGTACAATGCTAATCAACCTTGTAGAGTCGCCGCAACGGTCCGCCCGGCGGAAGGTCACCGCCGGGCTCCTACCTATAGAGAGGTAGACTGGGTACACACCAGCTGCCTCCCCTCGTCCGCCGGACCTGTGCAAAGAGGAGATGGGCCCCCCGGCCCATCCCCTCAGGTCCGACTACGGTGGCGGGAGGTGTCGGGCAAAGCGCCGCCTCCTCCCACCGGTCCTCCGTTGGCGGAGAGGGTCACTTACAGGGTCTACCTCGCGAGCCCTCTCCGCCATCTCCTTCTGCGAGATGACCTCCTCACAGAAGGAGGCCATCGCTCGCCAAGCCTGGTCGCTACCGAGCATTGCCGAAACCACGCTCGGCAGCGACAAATCATGTCCTACTACCGCAGCCAGAGCGCGGCGCTGTCCCTCCCACGCAGCGCACTCAGACAGAGTATGCTGCGCGGTGTCCTCGTCAGCGCCGCACTCATGGCATGCGGCGGTCGGCTCCCTGAGAGCGATCCGGTGCAGGTACCACTCGAAACAACCGTGTCCGGTGAGCACCTGCACCAGTCGGAACGTCAGGGAACCCCAACCTCTTCCAATCCATTCTAGCAGAACCGGGCGGACCGCGTCTACGGTATACCGCCCGTACCGTGCGTCCGCCAGGTCCTGCGTCCACCAGGTCCTGCCTTCACCGTTCTCTCTCTTCTCTTCTCCTTTATCTCTCTCCTTTTCCTACTTTCTTCTATCTCTCTGAGAGCTGGAAGCTTCTCCACCCATTTCTTAACCATAACTGTATATAACTATATGGTGGCAAGCATCTCCGCTTGCAGCTCCCGGGGGAAGATGGGTCGGGGGGCCCATCTTCCTATTGCGCAGGTCCGGCGGACAGAGGAGGCGGCCGGTGTGTACCCGGCTGTCTCCTAACAGGACGAGGTCCGGCGGCAGCAATATCGCTGCTGGGCCAACCGCTGGGGCGGCACGATGAAGTCTATAGAGATCTCGTGCCGCCCCAACTTAGCGGTAGACGTACACCGTGGGGTTTTAGTACGTGCGAGACGGACATAACCCACCCTCTCCCCCGGGAGGGTGGTGTATCCATAAGGGATTTCCGCACGTAAAAAAAAAAAGGGTAAGGAGCCCGTGAGCACGAAGGCCGCCGCCGATGGTACCGTATAGTGTCTCAGGTGATCATTCTCGACGCTACGGTGTGCTGCGCATTTCACAGCCGCCATGCACTTTGCCGGCGCCAAGGGCGTCCTCCCTGAGTGTGCTGCATGGGAGGGACAGCGCTGCATTTTGGCTACGGTGGTAGGAGAGAATGACTTGTCACTGCCAAGTGTGCTTTCGGCCATGTTCGGCGGCGAAGAGGTATGGAAGGCGATATCCTCCTTTAGCGAGGACGTCATCTCGCAGAAGAAGGCGGTGAAGAGAGCTCGCGAAGATGAGCCTCTGAGCGGCCCTCTTTGCCAACGGAGGACCGGAGGAATGAGGCGACGATTTGCCTGCCTCCTCCCGGCACCGTAGCCGAACCTGAGGGGATCGGCCAGGGACCCATCTGCTCATTGCACAGGTCCGGCGGACGAAGGGAGGCAGCTGGTGTGTACCCAGTCTGTCTCCCTATTAGAAAGGAACTTGGCGGTCACCTTCCGCCGGGCAGACCGTTGGGGCGGTTATCCATGGCGACTAGCATAGTTCGATCCCTTGCCGCCCCAACAATGCGGTCGGACGGTACACCGTGGGGTTTTAGTCCGTACGAGTCGGACATAACCCACTCTCTCTCCCGAGAGGGTGACGTATCCATAAGGGATACCCCCAAATAAAAAAAAAGAAGAGCCCGTGTCGCGGTGTTTATTCATCATAGGATAATCTATATTATGTTTGGAATGAAATTACAATAATATACAAAACGATCGTCATATATGAGTTTATTATTATTCTGTCACAGTTCATCGACATATTTAGGCGGCGCGGGTTTTTTAGCTTAGCCTGCATAATCCTAAGAGCACTTATATTACAATTTATGACTTGATAACAGTTTGACAATGTTATTTGCATCGTGACACTTTTATGAAGGTGCTGCTGAGGACGTAATGAAACACAATAGTAATTGAGTTTTTTAATAAAGAAGTGTATGAATAAAATGATAATAAAACCACAAACGAAACTACATTTTTTTGTTAGGTAGAATCGATTAAATCTTTTATTATTACCAGTGATCGTCCATTAGTCAACATTCGACCATAGTAAAGGGTATAAAGCTTTTTTTGTCATGTATTTGTCTGTATAATAGCTGTATCTATTATTATTTGTATTTCTTTTAATTTCTTCCCTGAATGGTAAAAACTTTTTGAGTTCTTTTTAATATTGTAGATTGTGTACTTAAGGAGCATGTAGTAAGACGAATAGAGATTGATAAATAAAAGCTTTGATTCATCGATGGAAAAAGATCTAAATCCATAATATTAAAGCTAGATAATAGCTACTAAACAAAAAAAGTGCGTGCGTCAGAAGAGAAACTTCTTTGGCGAGCTAATTTATAAGTCTTGTTTATATTTATACAAATCTAAAACTTTAGAAAAAAAAATAGACAAAAAAAATTGAAAAAAAAGATGAAAAATCTGCGTTTACTGCAAATGACGTCACTTCCGTTGCATACCTGCGTGACGTTACATCTCTAAAAATGTTACTCTCATGCGCCTAAAGAAGTTTCACTTCAAAAAGGAAACTGTACAATCGAGTAATATGTTATAACTTCATACTATTTTTATTTAATATCAAAGGAAACATAAATAGACCGTTATATGGAAGAGGCATTGCTTATGGAGTTTTTTTCATTAACCATTATTTGTCAAGTGAATTGGTTGTTTGTTTTCCTTAAGACCCATAATGGACATAGATATGATAATTTTACGATGTTCAGTATAATCTAAGCGTACGAAATGAAAAAACTTGTACAAACATTGAGTAAAAGTGATATAAACCTTTTGGGCATATTAAAATAGAATGTTTTTTTTTAAGAATGAATAAATAAATAAGTAAATTATCTATGTATAAATGAAATTGAATTGCCTTCTTGTAATGTTAAAATAACAGCCTTTTGTGTATATAGTATAACAAAAAAAAAACATTTTTATTTTAAAGAAATAATTATGGTTCCGCGTAAATTTAATTTTTTTTTTTCGAACTGACTACGCTATTGACCTAGCAAGGTCTTAACAGCTTCACCAGACTACTAAGGCGAGCGCTTAAGGCACTCAGCCGATTTTATTTTGACAACTAGCTCAAGAGTGCGCGGCACACCTCGGCTTTGGCTGTTGCCTGATACATGCAATTCGCGACCTATGTAAGCTAACCTAAGCTAAGCTAACTATTCATACATATATGAGTTGTTGAAACATATATGTGTACCAAGCATACATAACTCAACAACTGTTATATATATTTCGTATCGGATAATAGCGTAAATATAACAAATTAACAAGAAGTATCGAGAACAGCACTCGCCCCGGGCGCGTGTTTACACTGAACAAAAAAATTGCTTGGTAAATTACACGCGGTCGTAATTGCTGGTAACCGCTAGTATAAAATAAAAATCAATGAAACCCGACATTATAATTAAAGAAGAAAAAGAATACCTTTTTTAACTGACTTCAGAAAAGGAGGTTCTGTATTCAAGCCGTGTGTATATGTTTATACAAGTAAAAAGTATTTATTTAACAAAATTATATGTTCGCGCTTTTCTCAGAAATTACTGATCCGATTTATATGGGGTATTAATTATTTTCTTTTTTGGAAACAATGACATTAATTTACTTCCAACACATTAAAATCTTTTCATAATACACACTTATATACGAGTATGTAGTGCGCTACAAATTTTTGTATTCATAAACACGCGTGCACATAACTCTTTGATCGTCGCGTTGAGTTAAGATCAACGCTGGAGGACTCAACTCACTCAGCATATACGAGTATGTAGCACGTCTGTTAAGCACACATTCTGTCAGTATAACTGATAATCTACATTCTTTTTATTTTTAACCGACTTCGAAAAAGGAGGAGGTTACTACGTTCGGTTGTATGTATTTTTTATGTATGTTAATCGATATCTCCGTCAATTATGGACCGATTTTAATGATTCTTTTTTTTTGAATTTGTTATATTCAGAGGTGGTCCTATAAATTTAAAGAAAATATTCAACACCTAAGGTGGTGAAATATCGTTTATTAGATTTTCACCCATTTCGTGTCTACGTATTTTCATGAAATTGGAACCGATTTATTATACCCATTAGAAAGCAGATATATTTATGGACACTAAAAATGGAGAAATATTTTTTTTTTTACTAAAAAAAATAAACCGTCTTCTACGTGAAAAACTAATAAGGCACTTAAATACGAAAAATAACTGAATTATTAAATTAACCAAATTAAATAAAAAATATTGATATTCGCGCTACCTAATAATATATTTGAAGTCGATGCCAACTTAAATTCATATCATCTACATACAAAGTTTTGGTCCAATCTCCTGTCCCATGATGTATATCTGTGTAGTATACATATTTTATTACCTGCAACAAATTTGAAATGTAGGTTGGCATCGACTTCAAATATATTATTAGGTAGCGCGAATATTAATATTTTTTGTTTAATTTGGTTAATTTAATAATTTGGTTATTTTTCGCTTTTTAGTGCCTTATTAGTTATTCACGTCGAAGACAGTTTATTCTTTTTATTAATATTTTTTTTTTACTATGTCAATTACTTATTATTTTATTTGTTTAAGCAATTTTATATAATTTGTGTTTCATACATAAATTCAATTTTTTAAATTTTTTCCAATCACTTATTAGCGTTTTCTTTTGTATGAATGGAAATATTTCATAAATCGTATTTAAAGAAGAGTGAAAAATTTGGATTAAAAATCTCATGAAAAGTCAAAAATCATATTAAAAAGTGAGATAGGGAAATACTTCACAGTAGGACAGTCTTCAAAAAATAAGGCAAAACAAATTAACGTTCAGTTATTCACTTCCCGTTTTATTTAATTACCTGGTCGTACTGTAAATAGAACATCTGGAAGAAGTTTTCTTGTTAATACACTTATGTGAAGCCGGGGTGGATAGCTAGGATAGCATTAACTTGTGAATATAGAGATATAGAGTATAGAATGATGTTTCATTGCATATAAATTATATATGATATAACAATATATAATAGGGGACCTCGCGAATCATTAAAAACGAAATTCCAGGAATTCTGTATCTTAACTCTGCCCTACCAATACATTCTTGATAATTTAATGTACATACATTAAAACTTTGAAAACCTGAATTTAGTAAAAGTCCGCCATAATCTAAATACTAGACACTGTAATAAACTGGTGGTCCCATGTTTCAGAATTAGCAAAACCAGTAATAGTTTTTTAGGTAATAGTGTTAGGTTCTACAATAAACTCCCAAAGCATGTTACCGATTTGTAAATTTAAGCGCCATGTCAAATGGGTTTTAGTTTCAAAAGGATATTATAGAGTGGATCATTACGTGAACGATAGTGATGTCTGGAATTGACTCCTCTCTGTGCACCCACTAAAAGCTATTGTATGATGTATTGGAAATATATGTTAAAAAAATGTACCCGATCGAGTTTCTTGCCGGTTCTTCTCGACGACTGGGTTGTTTTCCGAACCGGTGGTAATCTTTGACGTTCATAAGTGCCTTATTAGGGCCTAAACTGAATAAAGTATTTTCGATTTGATTGATTATTGATGATTATTGATTATTATATATATACTTTATATTGATTATTTGAAAACAAACAGATGGTCAGTGTCTGACAGGACGATGTATTTTGTTACAAGATAGGTATGGAAAGTACCATAAATTAATGCTTATGCCTAGGGTTTTGAACTGTATATTAATAGGCTGTTTATTGAAATAATGCTGCGAAGAACAGTGTTTTCATATCACCTGTTCAATGTGATAAGAGAATTACGCGACCCTTCGCTATGCCTCAGTTTTTCAGTTAGCTACGTAGTCGCGAGCGATCGGGTCGCACTTTCGCTTGCCGGTTGCGCGCCCGATAGAAACACGAAAATATAATATTTTCTCTAGTCTGTGTTGATACTTTGAACTAAATATAAAATCAGTGATTGTGTTTGTTAATTTATTGTTGTAATATTTGGTGTTTATTTGAAACTGTAAGTATTTTTAAATATAATATCTAACTTTAAGCCCATTACTTTTACCATATTTTGGCGTATTTCTTTACTCACATACAATATATCATTGAAACTATCTCTTAAGCGATATATAGAGACTGATATCGAGAAAAGACACCACTCATGCCTTTATTGTAATGTATTTCATTGTTTTATAGCGTGATACGGTTTATATTTTTAATCGTCTGTAGGAAAGTAAATTTATTCAAAGGACGCGATAATTTAGAGAAATATAAATAAACCCTGAAATTTTATCTAAATCGTTTTTATATGTTATTGCTTGCGGCAATACACGTATTTGTAATAGTTACTGCAGCGCTGTCTAGTGGCGAGTTATGGCAAACTAGACGTAGCATGAAAAAATTACCTTTGATTCAATAACTACATATATTAATTTTGTTAGCGATACATTTGAAAATACACAGATTGTCTTGATGCATTATATCTATTGAATAGCTTAAAAAGTTTTTCCACAAAAAAAAACAACACTTAGGTATATATTATTTATAGACGACATGTGTCCTAAAATTTGAAAAAAAATACACAGTCAATCAGAACTACAGATTTACGACTACAGACATATGTACATTATTATTCGATTGCTCGATAGCACATCAATTATTCAATAGCTTTTTAAAACTTTATAAAATGTTGCCAATAAGTTACCACAATAAAAACGTTAGCATTTATATAACATCAGGTTTATTAGCTTCGTGAAACTATTGATACCAGTCGTGAATAAACTACACTTTACCGCCTAGAGGATACTTATTTTTAGCAAGTACTAAGGCGTCTTCCACGGTGTAGGTAAATCTATATTCTCTTTGAAAAATTGTCCGTGAATGCGTCCGCGTGGTACCTCATGTACAAAAACAGTGATTAATGAAATCATCTAAATGTAAAATTTAATTATCTAATTTCTTCTCGTACTTACGCCGCGTCGTCATTAAAATTACAATAACTTTTTATAGAGTGGACCGATTTTAATGAAACAAAGACTAAGTTATTCTCGAAGATATGTTTTATGATTTTCTTGTGTGGTTTTATTGTGAACTCAGTACTTTAGCTGTGATGCATGTTCATACAAACAGACATGTTTAAATGATTGAAATGTATTTTATTACTTACTACAATAATTTCTTTTACGAAAATCGAAAAAGTACAGACACGTTAGATATACATTCTTATTTTATTTGTAAACTAGCCGACCCGTGCCCACTTCGTTGGGCGGTAATACGTAAGCGTGGAATGGTTATTTTGCGCTAAAACGCAGCGGAAGCTCTGAAAAGGAAAAAATACCCCGATTTTGCAACATTCTTCATTGCTGCTCCGCTCCTATGTATCTTAGCGTGATGATATATAGCCTATAACCTTTCCTGATAAATGAGCTATATAACACTGAAAGTCCAAACCAAATCGGACCAGTAGTTCCTGAGATTACCCCTTACAACTTCACAAACTCACAAATTCACAAACTCTACCTCTTTATAATATTAGTATAGACT
>MU158878.1:320848-334136 GCA_015888305.1 Antheraea pernyi | reverse complement strand
GACCCGTGCCCACTTCGTTGGGCGGTAATAGGCATTATCAAGCTACAACTTTTCTCTAGAAATCAATCATATATATCTCATAATTAATGCAACGTTCGTAAGAAACGTTTTCGTTCGACCATTTTTCTCTGACTCCCCAGATATTACCCCCTACAATCTCACAAACTTTACCTCTTTATAATAATAGTATAGATTATAGATAATGTAATTAGTTAATACCTTCTGCCCGCGACTTCGCACGCGTGGAATAGTTATTTTGGGCTAAGACACAGCGGAAGCTCTCAAAAGGAAAAAATACCCCGTTTTTAAAACCTTTTTTTGTTGCACCGCTCCGATTGCCCTTAACGTGATGATATATAACCTATGACACTCACAAATAACGTGGCATTCTATTATTTATTCAAATCGGACCAGTAGTTCCTGAGATTACCCTTTACAACGCGACAACGTCACAAACTCACAACATCACAAACTTTACCTCTTTATAATAATAGTATAGATTATAGATAATGTAATTAGTTAATACCTTCTGCCCGCGACTTCGCACGCGTGGAATAGTTATTTTGGGCTAAGACACAGCGGAAGCTCTCAAAAGGAAAAAATACCCCGTTTTTAAAACCTTTTTTTGTTGCACCGCTCCGATTGCCCTTAACGTGATGATATATAACCTATGACACTCACAAATAACGTGGCATTCTATTATTTATTCAAATCGGACCAGTAGTTCCTGAGATTACCCTTTACAACGCGACAACGTCACAAACTCACAACATCACAAACTTTACCTCTTTATAATATTAGTATAGACAATCGTCTTTGACACAGGAACCAGCTGCGTAATAACTTTTAGTCTAATCTCGAGATCTTTCGTGTTCCCGGAGTAGGTGGAGAGTAGTGATTGGTACTAATCCTGTTTTTTGCAGTTCTACATTCTGCATATATTCTCTTCACAAATTAAAATAATGGTTAACAATGAGCCTGTTGCTCATGTTCATGAAGCGAAAAACCTTGGAATAGTGTTTGACAGTTCCTTAAAATTTGAAAAACATATAAGTGAATGTGTAAGAAACTGCTTTTACCGGCTTAAGATACTTTACAAAATTAGACCGTATCTTAATGAGGAACTCAGGCTGCAGTTATGCGAGTCTATTATCCTATCTAAATTGAATTATTGTGATGTGGTTTACGGTCCATGTCTTCTTGGGCGAACACAAAAATTAATACAACGTGTACAAAATGCCTGTGTGCGCTTTTGTTATTATGTTCCACCACGTTCACACATCACACCTTTCCTCTTTAAATTTAAACTTCTGAAAATGAAAGCAAGACAGAAGCTACACTTGGCTAGTATGCTGTTTGATATAATATCAACCGAGACGCCTAGTTACCTTTTAAATAAATTTGTGTGGACCCGAGATCATAATAAACACCATAAAAGGACTTGCTCACATGTGTTTCTTCTTCCGCGACATAGAACAGTGACCTTTCGTGGTTCTTTTAGGTACGCGGCCACTAAATGTTGGAATGACATACCTCCTCCTATTCGTAACATTACACGAGGTCATCGTTCTAGTTTTAAAAAACATTTGAAAAACTATCTATTGACATGGCAAGCGTCGCATGAATTTGCGTAAATAAATAAATTTAATAAACTTGTTACATCATATGATCTCTGAACTAGTGCAAAATTATTTGAAAATTATATCTAATTCCACAGCTTTACGATAAACTTTATTGTATCGTATTAAACGGTATTAGGTTACATATTAAGGGCATGTGTAATATTAATTTGAAATTGTCATGTAAATGTGTCCGTGTAATTGTAATTACGTCTATATATTAAAATACAGCAGGCTTTGTCTGAAAACCAGCGCTGCAACGCTTCCACATGGAAGCTTGCAGCTTGTGCTGAGACAAAGACCTTTTCACCACATGCAACACTTGTCTCTCTTGCTTTTTGAAATTATGTATATTCTTGTAAGTACGTGTTGTATGCATTGAATAAATATATCTTTCTTTCTTTCTTTTCTTATAATATTAGTATAGATAGATTGCATATACAATATATATGTACGTTATAACTATTTATTATATTTTAGAAACATACATATTTATATATATAGGCGAAAATAAAACGGTTCAGTGTCTTTTTATCCTGTGTTTGTTAAACGATTTACTTTTTTGTCTGGTAGATATTGCCTAGTTTTAGGGTTATCGACAATTTTTTTAATGAAATAACGGACAATTGTGTCATATTTTATGTTGACCCGACAAAAAGGTTATAGAACCCTTCTATATTATATTACTAACTTTTGCCTGCGGCTTCACTCGCGTTAATGTAGATTTAACGTATCCTTCGAGTACGGTTTTCTTGATATAAGGCATCCTATGCTATGTTCGCAGTCTCTGGCAAGTTGTGTGCAAAATTATATGATGATCAGTTGAGTATTTAAGGCGTAACGAACTAACCCACATTTGTTTTTATTATCGGAAGTAAAGATAGTAGGGACTGGTAAGAATATCAACGCTCATTTTTATGTGTACAGATTTTTCTGATTTGTTTTAACAAAATGGTCTATTATAAATATTCAGGATAACTCTTTGTCCTTCTCCAGGTCAAAGGCTAACTTTATGCCCAATTTTATTGCGATCGATTCAAAGGTTTAGTCGTGAAATGGTAATAAACAGAAAGACAGAGTTATTTTCGTATTTAAACTACTAAAGTATACATTGTAGATGTTATTTAAGTATTGTTGTGACTAATTCTAAAACATTTTGAAGGGTTCAGAGTTTACATTACCAGGAGAAAATAATTGTTTAAAGCTAGTAGCGACTTTGTCTGCATTGTTTAATGTCTTAACAGTGTATTTTAGGAACAGTGGTAGAATAACTTGAAAACAAATATATACTTTGTATATAAAATCTAATTGTAAAAGATATTATATATATACTAGCGGGCCCGGCGGACGTCGTCCTGCTTTGATAATCAAAAATAATAAAATTCAACCGCAGCGCCACCTACCGGGTTCAATTGTGAATCTAAACCAAGTAGAAAGAAGAAATAATCTAATATAGTATATAATATCTTAAGTAGAAATCCACAAGACAGGCCTCGAGCCTAGTGTGGAGATCAATGTCTAATCTAGTACATAAGTAGAAAGAAACATTGTTATATTATCAATATATGTAAGCCTAGGATAAGTTGTTTGGCAATAAAATATTTTATTATTATTATTATTATTAAATCATTCCCGAGTCCACTGGAACACGCACACAAAATTTCATCAAAATCGGTCTAGCCGTTTAGGAGGAGTTCAGTGGCATACACACGCGCAGAAGAAATTTATATATAAAGATTATACACTCTTCTATGCATACGCATCATTCTTCTTATTTTCTCCACGGTAAGAAAACACAACAATGACGCGTAGTGCGTATGAAAATAGTAGTTTGTTAAAAGCTTAATAACTATATATTAAACTAGCGATGCCAGCAGACGGTGTCCCGCCCTGATTATAAAAAAAATTATATATCAAAAATCAAAACCTAGATATCAAAACCTTCCTCATAAATCACTTTATCTACTGGTGAAGACCGCGTCAAATCCGTTTAGTAGTTTTTGAGTTTATCGCAAACAGAGAGACAGACAAACGCGGTAGGGGACTTTGTTTTATACTATGTAATGAAGAAGTTATCGCGTTTTTTTTAGATCATGATCAAGTGTCTAAGAATTATATAAAAAAATTGGTTGTCTGTAAAATTGTCGTCGTCGCAATCTTCTCGCTCAATTTCATAGCGCGGGGAAACCGTATCAGGGCGAATCCTCTTGCGGTGGTAATTTTTCGCCTCCTTCATATTATGGGTGAAGACCTAGGCCTTCATATGGTATTCGGGAGGCACAATACACTCAATCACGCTCGGGTGGGCGTATGAGTGTTCGAGCCTGTGCTTTTATTTTCTTTCTTTCAGTTATGCTGATATCTTGGCCATTGGTGATGATATCTTCAGCGGTCTAATGTGAAACGGCTCTATGTTCTAAAGGTGAACATGCGCCGAAGTATCCGCTCTCCGAAACATGTTCTTCGTGGCGTGGCTCTGTAAAGTCGGTTTACGGACGATAAATTTACGTGACAGCGACTCGGACGCATCGGCCGATGGAGTGGAAGAGAGATAGATGCGTCACAAGCCGAACGCTTAGGCCAATCACCCCTCTCTATCTCTTGTTCCGCGCTCTCGCATGCACGCTCGGCTCAGCCGGAACGTGACAATGAGTCATGCTTTTCCGTGCGTGCAGCCGTTCATCGATTTATAAGACGTTATAACGTCATAAAAAGAGATCGAAATCAATTCAGTAGTTTTTGTATGACGTGCGCATAAACCCACACCTCTATCATTTTATTTATACTTATTTGAATAAACAGCGTCTTCATTAGTTTACTGTGAATAATTATGAATTAACAGTATTCGATATTATTTGTCAGTGACATAATAGCTTTATTACATTATAATTAATTAATTAATATTTCAAACACAACACGTCTATATCATCTTTCAGAAAATTTATGGAACACATTTGATAATTCGACGGGATATCATGACCAGTGTTTAGAAACTAGGTCAGCTTTTATTAGACGGAATAATTTTGTGGTTATCCTTTTCAGACCCAAGTCAAACCAGATGACAACTTCGTAAATCAAATAGAAATATAGCCAGCATCACGAGCACCTGTCGTGTAATATTTTGTTATTTAAGTCATCTACTGTTCTTATAATAAAACCGATTTTTATCTGTTCTTATAAAAACAACTATATTATATTTTTATGTATTATACTAGCTTCTGCCCGCGACTTCGTCCGCGTGGAATAATTACTTTAAGCTAACGCTAACTTTAAATTGCGGCTTCGTTTACGTAGAAGGTGAATATATATTTAAATAATACGTACATTAACCCCGATTTTGAAACATTCCTCATTGATGCTTCGCTCCTACTGGTCTCAGCGTGAATGAGCTATCTAACACTGAAAGGATTTTTCAAATCGGACCAGTCAAGCTCCTGCCTGAGTTTAGCGCGTTCAAGCAAACAAATACTGCAGCTTTATAATATTATGTATAGAAGTATAGATAAGGAAAGTGAAGTTTTTGTGATATTTTAATGAATACTATCTTTAAAATTTGTTATTTCTTTTTACTGTATTGTAATTGAATAACGCAACAACATTTGTAAATTGATACATAATTGAAAGTCGACCACAGTAATAGGCAAAAACTTCTTCCTTCATTTATTATTTACAGGACATAAACTACTTCCTTCACGTATTTATGTAGTGATTATTATCTGTATTGATTATTGTACAGATATTGTACACTGTAGAAGTAAAGAGCGCGAAGTATGAGAAATAGACATTTCTAAATGAAGGCTTCGACTCGTTCGTCGATGGTATGAAAAAACGAACTATTATCAATGTTTTATTGATAACATTAAATTATTTAGCTTCTAAGCAAAAATAAAGCAAAAAATCATTTATCATAGCCTATTTATATATAGACGAATACATATGAAGTTTCTGTTCTTTGTTCGGGGTAATAATAGTCGAAACGGGTGAACCGATTTTGACGAGACTTTGACTAGCAAATACAGAGTTTTTCGAAGTAGTATTTTGTCTACATCATTACAATTGTCTATTTATTATTAAGTTATTTTATAAGTAGTTAGTTTTTTTGTAATCCGCGAGGGCGACTCCTGTTTCCCCCCACGCCTAGAATTCTTTTCCTTTAAACATACCGCTTGTGTGCATCGGGCAGTCGTGCGCGATTATCGTTTGCGTCGCGCAATTACGTGAACGCTGTGTCGCAAACCAACGCATGCCACGCCGCGAGTGAAAATATGTATATTTTATGAACGGACGCTGTACCGTTTTTATTTGGCACTGTAAAAATAAGAGTGCCTGCACCGCAGCAGCATTAATACCGCACCCCCGCCAAGTAAGTGTGTATCTTTTCTTTTTCCCAGCTCAATCGATTGTATACCTTTCAATCCCACGATTGAACATGTATCCGTAATACACTTACTCTCGCAGACCGCTAAAAATACAGTCCATATCTCTCCTCATATTAAGCCCGCAAATCAATGGAGGTGAAGACTACCTACCGGTTCAAGCCATTATTCCCTCCAATAGTAATAATTAAGTTTAACTGGTAACTTATATTAGATAAAATAGTTACGCCTGCTAAGTCGTTTTTAATGAGAACATTATAATTAAGAATGGAAAAAACAGCCCACAAATAATCCGGACAAAGCACGTGTTTATTCTACGTAGTTTTCTTAAAACATTAGAGCTGTTATCGGGAAAACAAACTCTCGGGCACAAGCTCGCAACAACTGCAGAGAGTTAAAAGTAAATATTTTGAGGTGAAACTCTCACTTAAAAGTGCGAATTTGAAGCCCCATGTGCAAGCGTTTATGCTAATTTTATAGTTAGTTTAGTCTAAATTATTATTTCGTAGAAGTATTGGTTAGAAGTTAATTCTCTTTTAACGATGTTATGCTCGACTATGACTACTTGGAAACAATTTTTATGTAAATAAATAGACTCGTAAATAACAAGTCATTGGTAACTCTCACATTTTTTTTATTCTGTGTTGTGATTATCACCACACAAAGTAATAATAAAGATGCAGATTCTTAGGATAACTTTATTGTGAGGTATTTTACGGGGTAAGGTGTATATTATTTTATTAGGTACTAGCGGGCCCCGCGAACGATGCCCGACTCTGATAATTTTAAAAATACAGACAAATTATATACCTAAATCTTCCTCGTGAATCATTTTATCTACTGGTGAAAACCGCGTGAAAATCCGTTCAGTAGTTTTTGAGTTTATCGCGAACAGACAGACAGATGCGGCAGAGGACTTTGTTTTATACTATGTAATAATAATAACTATAAATAGGCGTTTAACCAAATAATATTATAACTAAAAAGTTGTAGATACGTTATAAACGCTTCGACAGCGCCTTGTTAAAACTTGGCTAGCTAGCTTATTTTTGACGGCTGCCCCGTCAATCCGCTCGTATCTAAGCAACATATAACTATTTCTTTTTTACCACCGATATTGAGAATATGCCGTCTTACTTCCACATTTTATCCAAGACAGTGTGTCATTACAATACTACTTTACGTATGTGTGCGTTTTCATGCCTCATGTAGGTAACGTATCTACAGTTTTTTGTACTTATAATATCATTGGTTTAGGCACAATCTCACCTGATGTTTAATAACGATGTGGTTCAATAGGGATAGAGAGTCTGGTTTTCAAATGCAATTATCAGAACACATCTGTAGGTGACTGGCCAAAATATTTTTAATTTAAGGGTGGTTGAATCCGTAATATATTTCGATTCCAGACACTTTCAATATCACAACACAAACATCACAAACATCGGATGTAACCTCGAGAATATGAGGACACCAGCAAATCCTGCCTTCATATCACTGTACTATTAATCCTATATAAAATAAATGTAGCACCTCTATAATAGAAGGTTTTAAGTGGGACAATAAATTATGTTTAATGGGACCAAAAACAGTTTTAAAAGAAACTGTCTAAAGTGACTCTAAACTAATGTACTTGATCGTTACCGTGTCGGGCGCGATAATAATATGTTAACAACATTAGGAATTCTAGCGCAATGCACTTACAAAGAGATAATCCCATTAAGTATTCCCTATTTTCTTATAAAGCATTCTCTAAGACCACGTGAGTATAAAATAATAGATTTCGTTTTAATGCGTAAGTTGCTATTCTCTTTATTTCTTGTATTTCTATAATTCCTTACTATGATATTTTATGTGGCAACATATTTTACTGTACAATGTGGAGAATATTGGTTTGAAAATTAGTAGAACAAAAACTGAATATTTGTTTTGCAACTTACGTACGTCTAGTTTTTCTTCTATAGCCTTAAATGGTGTATCCTTACCAGCCTGCTCTAATTTTCGGTAGCTCGGTTCATTGATACCGATCGGTCAAACCGACGGTGGCATTGATAAGGACGTGAGGAATAGAATAAGTGCATGATGGATGAAATGGCGAAATGGGTCCGGGGTAGCTTGTGACCCACGAATGCCTTTGAAACTCAAGGGAAGGTTTATAAAGCTATGATAAGACCAGTCATGCTGTATGCATCTGAGTGCTGGGCTACGAAAGAGATGTATGAGAGAAAATGACATGTGGCAGAGATGCGAGTGTTAAGGTGGATGTGTGGTGTGACTAGAATGAAATTAAGAATGTATATCAGAGGAAGTTTGAAAATAGCACCAGTGACAGAGAAGTTGAGGAGTAATAGGTTAGCATGGTATGGGCATGTCATGAGGAGAGATGAAAACCATGTAACTAGAAAAGTGTTGAGTATTTTTGTGGACGGATATACGAGTAGAGGAAGACCGAAAAAGATATGAATGGACTGCGTGAAAAACGATATGTGCGTAAAAGGTGTGAAAACTGAAATGACATTTGACAGGAGAGAGTGGAAAAAGAAAACATGTTGTGCTGACCTTACTTAAGTGAGATAAGGGTAATGATGATGATGATATTTTACTGTTCACTAGCTTCTGTCCGCGAATTCGTCCGCGTGGAGTAGTTAACGCTAACACGCCATGTAAGTTCTCCAAAGGAAAAAAAACATCCCGATTTTGATACATTCTTCATTGGTGATGATATGATATATAATCTATAGTCTTTCTCGATAAATGATTTATCTAACACTCAAAGAATTTTTTAAATCGGACCAGTCATACTTGAGATTAGCGCGTTCAACCAAACAAACCCTTCAGCTTTATATACTCCTATTTTGAAACATTTTTCATTGGTGTTAGCATGATGATATAAGTCTATAGATCTTCCTCGATAAATAACTTGTCTAACACTGGAAAAACATTTCAAATCGGACCAGTAGTAGCTGAGACTAGCGCGTTCAACCAAACAAACAAACCCGCCACCTTCGTAATATTAGTATAGATTTATTATTCAAATCCAACAATATTAGATAGCTCTGACTAACTTATAATTGAAGCTTAGATTTCCCAGTGATAACAAGTTAGTAAACGGCGTCAAAGGCTTGTGTTCCAATGGTACATACAACGTTTTCGATCTCAATCGTCTTATAAAAAGTTATATACCGTGCAGTCTGGGCCATTTTCTAGGTTAAGGTTGGATTGCTAATTATAGATCTCTCCAAATTTTTCGGTCGCAGAACAGAAATTTAGTTATAAATATGTTTTATTACATATATATAACATTGATATAACTTAATGATCAATAAATGCCAATATTCCTATAATAAACAATATTTTCACTTTATTTTGTATTAAGCTCTTGATTATATAAGGCGAGAGTCGGAACTTACGGATATATTCAGAGCACCCAAAAAGATTGATGAGATTTGCTTTTACTATTCTTAAATTGAATATTCATTGCCACGGACATGTGTTCTGATACTTGCCCCAGGTAGAGATAGTACACTTATTAGGTCTGAATGTTTTCCCCTTTCGACAATCTATACTTAATATATAAAGCTGAAGAGTTTGTTTGTTTGTTTGGTTGAACGCTATGATCTCAGGAACTACCAGTCCGATTTGAGAAAATTCTTCGGTTTTAAATAGCTCATTTATCGAGGAAGGCTATAGGCTATATATGATCACGCTAAGACCAATAAAAGCAGAGCACCAATGAAGAATGTTTCAAAATCGGGCACTTTTTTCCTTTTGAGAGTTTAGTTTTTTTTTTACTTTATTTTTGGCAAGCAATATTTTAGATTATTACTGCCATTGTCAAGTAGTTAATGGTATTTTAAGTTCTTCTTTCATTCGATTTTGGCAACCAGTCTTCTAGTAGACAATCACTGCCATTGTCAAGTGAGTATCGATATTACAAGTTTCTTGATATAATTTCAATGAACTAACAAGATGGTGGCCATCTTGTTAGAACTTTCCATGGAATTATTGTGGCATCTCAGAATTCATGGTCCGTGGTATTATTTTCCATTCACTTCACTTATGCATAATAAACAAACTATATTACATAAAACACCTCCAATTTTACACAATATAGAGTCAAGTAACACAAGATTATGAATAAAAAATAAAATCCACTACATCCCATGATCCCACAACAGACCAAGATCCCGCCAAAAACTCCTATTCTTAAATTGAATATTCATCGCCACGGACATGTGTTCCGATACTTGCCCCAGGTAGAGAAAGTACGTTTATTAGGTCTGAATAATATCCACTTTCGACAATATAACAAAAAGTAGTGGGTAAAAGCGAGCATGAAATAAAAAAAAACAACTTATTGTTTGTCGGAAAACATCGAAATATATTAGAAATTACATTATTTAAATAAAGTGATAAAAATACAATTTCTCGGACCGAATTTTCCGATACTAAGGTAAAACCATCGATAGGCGAAAGTAGCAAGTGCGCCATAAATAGACGTCAGATAAATACGAGGTATCTCATAATGGTGTGTAAGGTTCAATAAATAGTATGGAAAAGTAGATATTCAAACCAAAATTGTATTTTCTTATACAATTATATAAGAATGTACAACAAATGTTATACAATTGTATTTATCCGACGAAATCGTCACAAATTCAAATTTTTGATCTTCATCTTTATGATTTTCATGATCAATAACGATAACAAACAACGTTGAACGATTTGAGAATCGTTGTTAAACTTTGTTTTAATTTATTGAACAAGTTTGTAATTAATGTCGTCATTATAACAAACTTCGAAGTGATCGAGGCCGCGTTCACTGAAGTGTTGTGGAAAAAGTGAATAATTGTTTAGTCCTTACTAATGCTCTTTGCAGAAAGAACTTTATTTAAGGTATAAAGTTTTTTCGAGATGAAATTCTTTTATTAATATTCTACTATGTCTTTTTGATACATGTTGTCTTTACATAAAAGAACGATTATGATATGTATATAGGAGTATTATATCCTTACATTACCAATAATATTATAACTAAAAAACTGTAGATTATTATATATAGTACTAGCGGGCCCGGCAGACGTTTCCCCGCCCTGATTATGAAAAAATCCTTGACAAATTATATACTAAAACGTTCCTCATCAATCAGTCTACCCACCGGTGAAAACTGCATGACAATCCGTTCGGTAGTTTTTGAGTTTATCGCGAACAGACAGACAGACAGCCGCGGTAGGGGACTTTGTTTTATACTATGTAATGATAATATAGTATATTTGGTAGGAGCAATACTTATGGGTTCGCATCACCGATGATCTCGACATGCTCGTGACGTATCGCGCTTATGCAAAAAAATTTATATAGTCGACTGTATCATATGCGTATTCGAATTTTTGGATGGGTTAAATCTTGTGATTTCGCGTCACCGACCGTCACTGATGAAGTTCACATGCTTTTGACGTATTGCGATTGTGCTAGATTGCGACGCGTAGTATAGCGGCCAGTGTATATATAATATTGATATACTCTTATTATGTTGAGCTTGTGCAGCTCACCATATGTTTGATTAATAAATAAACTGCATAAAAATGTATATAATTATTGTTCGGGGTGCCTATAGATGCGAAAACGAAAATGTTAATAATTTCAATTATAATTGAATAAAGAATTAAAAAAAAAACATTTTCACATCATTATTTTTTTGAGTTTTTACTTAATATTCATACTTTTTTTTTAATTCATCGAATTTAGATAATTATAATTATTACACGATTATCTACGGACATCGATTTTAGGTATTGCGGTATCGATTTTTTTAATGAGAATGAGATAAAAGTTTTTCTTTTATTGTGGGTTAAGTTTTGCTTGTGGGTCTTTAGAGGTGAAAACAAGTAAAAATACATTGAATAATAAGACCGCGTAAAGCTGTATATGAGAGAGCTACGTACATTTTGACGTGCATGCGATGTTATGCGAGTCAATATTAGCTTTTGTGGGATCGTTCCTACAAAATTTCTTTTCTACAGGTAATAAAAAATTCCTTTTTGCGAACTCTGTTAAGTATAACTCCGGTAAATGGATTTTAAAACATTACTGACCGAGAAATTATGTATTGAACTTTGATATATATATGCACAGTCTCGAATAGAATTTTTTGTAGGTCATAGAGCCACGTTGAAGCTATTATTGATTTCAGCATGAATTGGTCGGCTCGCCCGGGGTAGTACCACCCGACTCACAGAAAACCAACGTGAAGTAACGGTGGTAGCACTGTTACGTTTCGTTCGGTCAGTGAGAGTACCGAATACCACACATAATTTAATTTTTCAATATTATTAATAGTGTAAGTAGTATTAATATGATAAAGCGTTATATGTTTACAGTCTAGATTGCTACTTTATTATTGGTACTAGCTTCTTTTCTGCCCGCGACTTTGTCCGCGTGAAATGGTTACTTTGGGCTAACACTAACCGCAGCAGTACCTCTCAAAAGGAAAAATACCCGATTTTGAAACATTATTCATTGGTGCTTCGCTCCTATTGGTCTTAGCGTGATGATATATAGCCTATAGTCTTCCTTGATAAATGAGCTATCTAACACTGAATTTCTCAAATTGGACCCGTAGCTCCAGATATTACCTTCTACAACTTCAAAAACTCGCAAACTTTACCTCGTTATAATATTAGTATAGATTATATTATACATTGGACTGTTGACTGTTGCATCATACACAGTTGTAAATAAATATATATAAGATGTTACAGATCTGTCAGATGACGTAACAAAGAAAAATTATCCTTACACAAAAACGTATACTCATAAAACTACGTACTTATGTATTGTCGACGAGCATGCGTTTTTCTTTTCGAACTATGAGGCAATATAGTGTTATATTGTGTTAGTTATCGGTTTGGGAATACTATTTGCATACTGGGAAGGCAGGTGTGTTTTTTGAGGTTATATTTCACACAACGTTTATGGTTGCAGTCGTTAGGAATGTAATTACAGATTAATTAATGTTGCCTAATACTATACGTTTTTGTTTTTTTTTTTATACGAGTCTCGCAAAGATAGTTGTGAAATATTTGTTTGTATATCAGAGAAAGTAGTCGGGATATAGTTGATCGCTGCCTTATTATACATTCCAGATGTTGGCTGTTTAGTAACAACATTTTGTTAACCCATTCGGTGCCATATGTTAACAAAAAGTTTGTAGTGTATGCCACCGTTTTTTAACCGACTTCAAAAAAAGGAGGAGGTTATCAATTCGTCTGTATTTTTTTTTTTTTTTTTTTT
>MU158878.1:297701-320193 GCA_015888305.1 Antheraea pernyi | reverse complement strand
TGAGTTTTTGGCGGGATCTTGGTCTGTCATGTAGTGGATTTTATTTTTTATTAGAAAGAAAAGAAAGAAATATTTTATTCATAAAGCACAACATAAAATACAAGTATACAAGAATGGACAAAAATATGCATATCTGTGCATTATGAAATTCATAATATATTAATATTCATAATATTGTGTTACTTGACTCTATATTGTGTATAAAGTAAATTTTCAAAAAAAAGTATTAACCGACTTCAATATCAATCAAAACCCCATAAGGCACTAAAAAGCGGAAAATAAATAGTTTATCAAAAATAAAACATATGAATATGTGTGCTACCTAGAGATGTATTGGAAGTCGGTGCCAACCAAACCGAAAATCATATATATCATCTACAGGTCAAAGTTTAAGTCCACTCTCGCGTCTCTGTAATACAAAAATTTTGGTTGGTACCGACTTCCAGTACATCTCTAGGTAGCACACATATTCATATGTTTTATTTTTGATAAACTATTTATTTTCCGCTTTTTAGTGCCTTATGGGGTTTTGATTGATATTGAAGTCGGTTAATACTTTTTTTTGAAAATTTACTTTATTTAAATTATAGGTGAAAATATTTAGCTGAATCTGTAGTAAGGTATATTAACTTATCTATATTTTCTCACGTTAACGACGGTAATAGAAGAAAAATAAAATAAATTGTACAGTGGAATATAAAACGGCAACATTTTTGTGAATGTATTAATAAAAAACGCATCTTTAGCATTACGTATACCAAACGCACTCGGGTGCGTTGCTGGCATGGAATGGGTTAAGTCATAATTTTATTTGTTTTGTAACATTTTTCGATTGAATCTTACTATTGTTAGGTGGTAGAACCATCATAAAGCAGGTGTAACATCCACCATAGTGGTTAAACATACATAACACTATCACGGCGTCGATTGCTGATGGATTGCAGACCTATCCATGAACGCTGTTGTTTATAAATTGCATCCCACTTACCGACTGGTAAAGTTATCACACTTTGTTGTAGTACAATAAAGAAATAACTTTACAGTTACTACACTGTATTATCTGTTAAGCACCAATCAGGTGATAGTTGAGACGCCATCTTGGCATGACTGTCATCGGGTGCGAGCCCGATCTCGAAGGAAGAAACCGCAATCGTCTTGATTGTTGGTTACATAAAACAATATATCCTTTTTTTTTCCCATGATGCCTTCATATGGTGCCTTTTTAGGTGGAGAAGCAGGGACTGCCGGCGATCACTGCGTCTGCTCCACCGACGACAGGTGTAAGAGGCCCTGACTGTGGTCTGAGGGGTCATAGATGGTAGACCCCTCAAAGGAGGAGTGAGTGTTAGACTCCCTGACGAACTGTGGGAGTCGCATCGGCTCAATGCGCCTCCACCACATGGGCTTGTGCAGTTTAAACTGCCAGGGCGACGGACATGCCCTTGTCCATCGCCCCCAGGCCCCAACTACGGCGGCCGGAGATCATCACCTAGCCATCGCCGCCGTGTGGTTCGTCGACCGCGGGAGGGGAGTCTAGTGGTTCACTCCCCCTCTGCCGCCTCCTTAGCAAGCATGACAGTCTTGCAATAGCAGGCGACGGAGAGCCACCCGGCCTGGCTCTCGACCATCTTATTAACGACGATCGGGAGCGAGAGATGGCCGCGACCAGCTCGTAGCGTGGCACATCCCAGGCGGTACATTCACTCATCGTGTGCTGCGCGGAAAACAATATATCCTAACATATTATTAAAAAATTGTTCAGTTTCTTACAGTTTTGTGTGGTGTAAAATTTTATCAAATTTTTTATAATTACTATATTGTATTAAATGTTACGTCTACTCAGATCATGTTGGAAACGCCATCTTGGTATAACTGTCATTTCAGATTTCAGAGAAAGAAGCTGCAATCATCTTGATTGTTTGTTACATAAAACGATATAACGATCGCTTTATTAAAAAATATTATTTATTTGTTATTTTTCTACTTTTGTAAAATTAAATCAAATTATTTAAAGTTACTATATTGTATTCCGTGATAATTCCAATCAGAGCAAAGGTAGCCTTGAGCAGGGTCGAGGCGCCATCTTGACGTTTGCCATGCGTAAACGGTTTTGAGTGAGTTGTCGGAGGAAGGTCGTGGTTGGAGATAGATTATAATATGGTGAAACTGGATCGGTGTAGTTAACCCGGTACTTGAATATAATTGTTTGATATGTGTTCGCACTTAACCCTAATAACGCCCGTTAGACTCGTGATCGCTAGTGATAATGTCGAGAAGAATGAGCTATATCCGACATATACACTCATGAACATATTTATATGTATGCAATAAAAAAAGGCAAATTAATATGTAAACAGATTTGTATATTTTAAAATTTGTTAAATAGGATTAATGAAATTAATAAATGAAACACAAATTACAGGTACTAGTACGCTCGGTATTTTAATTGTAATGAATTTTGGTCTAACATAAGCAAAACTGAATATTGTTGAAAATACTGTTTTTTTTTCATAATGAGTGATGCAATCAGTATTTAGTATTGCCTCCTCTTGCTAACAAGACTACCTGCATTCGATAGGGCAATATTATTGTTAAATTTTCAATAAAACTTAGCGACATTATGCTCCATTTTTTAACCAATCCAGTTTTAATGACACTTAGGTTAGATAGTGTTCGATTTCTTTGTTTATTTGTTTTCCCAGTTTATCCCAAACATGTTTTTTGAGATTTAGGTAAGGCCAGTGTGCTGGCTTAACCAAAACATAGGTTACGATCACAGTTAGTTACTACGCTACTACTGCCGCAGCTTGAGGACAAGCATTAACGAGCATTAAAAGAAAATTATTCTGCATGAATAAAGCAAATGGCATTACATGCTGCTCTGAAAGATACGTCTGCTACGTATCTTTCCACAGTCTGAGTTTCGTTTTCTACGATGTGTAACTCCATATGAACTTCTAAGCAATAAGACTGACCTTCCATTAGAAGGCTTTCTTCCAATAATGTTACACTCAGTGTATCATTCTCCGGATCGCCTCCAGACTTGGTCCCTTCCATCATCTGATTTAGGACTGAATCTGGACTTTTTAGTGAATAATACTTTTCCCCAAGAATCTTTATTCCAATTTCGCTGCGAACAAGTAAAATTGGACTGAAATGCGCGATGACCTGTACTGAGCAAAGGGTCTGTGACGGGCAAGCATGCCCATATACTTGCTGTTTATACCTTTTATTCATTTTGATGCAAATTGTTACTCATCGAATTTTCTGCAGCTTGTTTCGTACCTCGGAAGAAGTCAAATGTGGTTTCCGTGACCTCTGCTTACACTAAATCTAGCTTTCCTTTCTGTTGTTACTTATTTGGGACCTTGTTTTGACGTTTTGTGTACTCTCCCTTTTGACGGTATAATTTAACATTGCGAAAAATCACAGTCTTGGACACTCCTAAGTTTGAGCTACTTTGTTGTAAGTGTAACAATTTTCAATTAAAGTTGCAGCTTTAAAGACATAAACAACGTTGAGATCCGGCATTATCACTCAAACTTATCAAATGAAGGTCCTTTCACTCAATAATAACAATTGTGTGTCAAAAAAAGAAGAAACAATGTTAAATTAGCTAGCAACAGAAATCTGTACAATTCTTCCCTACACTACATAGCAAATAAATTAACAGAAAGGCAAAACATTAAATTCTATTAAATATCTTCTTTTATCAACTTACATAATACTGTTAGATATGGCTAGTACAAAGTAAGAAAATATTTTCTGTTATTCTACCTATTTTTGCGTTCCTCTAAATATGCCCATAAGTGTATGTTTCTTTACCAATTACCCGATTACTATCGTTAGAGTTTTTTGGCGGGATTTTGGTCTGTCATGTAGTGGATTTTATATTTTATTCATAATCTTGTGTTACTTGACTCTATATTGTGCAAAATTGGTGGTGTTTTATGTAATATCGTTTGTTTATTGTGCATAAGTGAAGTGAATGGAAAATAATACCACGGACCATGAATTCTGAGATGCCACAAAAACTCCATGGAAAGTTCTAACAAGATGGCCACCATCTTGTTAGTTCATTGTAATTATATCAAGTAACAATATCGATACTGACTTGACAATGGCAGTAAGAGTCTACTAGAAGACTGGTTGCCAAAAATGAAGATAAAAAAAGGTATCGTTAGTTTTCTTTCATTAACTTTTTTTGTAAAGGCCACCATTATATATCTTATCATATAATAAATGTACCTATGTTTGAAAGGTATTCAAATGTACATTAGGGAAGCAAATGCGTGTTTACCTTTTTACCTTATCTCTGATAATTTTAAGTCGTGTTTGGTTGATCTAGACATATATTGTCGTGTTTGAATTTTATTTACACAGGTTGTTGGTCTTGAAACAGAACATGGTGAAGTTATTCACTCTGATAGATTTTCGAAAATGTGTATGGTGATCACGACTGAGTTAGATTCGATTGCTCTTCTAGGATGCACTTCACGAGGTTAAGGTTATTATTTCATAACATAATAAATCTTCTAATTTACAGAAAACTGTAATGTTTTGACATTCCAAGTTACAGTCCTATGTTATTTTTGTTGATAAAATTCTAGATGCAAAATAATCTACCGCTATAATAAGTCTAAGAACATTGTTTATTTCAGTAAGAATTTAAAACGGCAAAGCAAATATATTAAAATGTTAAGTAATAGTGGAAATATTCAATTTCCTAATCCACAAAAACGACATTTAGAGGATTTAAGTACTAATACAGAATTTCACTGGATATGAACTAATAAGTGTTATAGTCGACGCATTATGAATTGAGGCTTCGGTTTATAAATCATATTTATCTGTCTGACTCGCTCCCACTTACAAGTCTTATAGAGAGGTGTAGTGATGTGCGTAAGAATTGTAAAGGTGCATATCGATATGTCGCTGTATACTTAACATTTGCTCTTAGTATATTCGTGTTGCCTGCCTGTGATACTTTGATTTCTATTCGATCCACGGTCGCTCTACTAACTTCACATTTCAGTGCTGCAAGCTCTTGTAGATTATTGAAATTGAGGCAAGCCTTTTTCTCGGGATCAGTTTTCAATTCTTTTAAAAACAGAAACACGTTGTGAATTACAGCACGAGCTTGAGCGTTGATTTTGCGTGTTTTAAATGGCGTTTTTTGGTTACCGATACTCAGCTCAATAATTATTTCACTAATACAAATAAAAAAGTGCGTGCGTACACATGTCAGAAGTGAAACTTCTTTGGCGAACTAATTTATAAGTCTTGTTTATATTTATACAACTCTAAAACTTTAGAAAAATAGAAAAACAAAAAAAGGAGAAATAAAAATAGATGAAAAATCTGCGTTTACTGCAAATGACGTCACTTTCGTTGCAATGAAAGACAAGTCGCAGGTATATTGTTTTAATTTTATTTTGTATTCATAGAGTTACCCGTTAAATCTCTGGGATTATTAATATTATCATAAATCTGTAAGAGGCTTATTGCAGGGCTATAGGCCTCTTCCCGAAGGAAGGTATGGGCAAAATCCCGCACGATGTATTAGCGATTTCAAACACAGAAATTTACAGTTCTATATTTTTCCACATAGCTTAGATTTCCTCGTGATATCCTTCACCATCTAACAATATTGCTACCAATGTAAATGAGTGAATGTACGCCAATTGCGAAAAAATCGTTGGTACGTGCAAGGCTTCGAAACTGCAGACATCGGATTGATACTTCAATCGGCCAAACCATTCGACCACCTGGACTGATACCCAATTATTTACGTTCAAAATACTAATACACAAAGGACTTCAAGCCAAGTTACTTCCATGTCACTGAACACTGGATATTGCTATTCGAACGTTTTATCGATAGTTTTTTTTATCTGAAATATTCTTAAACTTTGGTAATACATTTTTATTTATATTACTTTCTGTTTAAAAGTTTTTAGGTCTTGGTTTTTGATTCTATCTTTTACTAACTTATATATATATTTATATATATATATTATTTTATAGTAGGCTAACGAACAGGTGGGTCACCTGATGTGAAGTGATCACCACCGTCCATATACACTAACAACATCAAGGGAGTCGAAAGTGCGTTGCCAGCCTTTGGGTGAAAAGGGAGGGATGGGGAGAGGAGCGGGGAGGGGAGGGGAGGTGCACCTCCGGCGCCCTCACTGACCGAACGAAACGCAACAACGCAAGCACTGTTACTTCACGTCGGTTTTCTATGAGAGGGTGGTACTACCCGGGCGAACCGGCCGCTGAAACCAATAAAAACTTAAACGTGGCTCTACCACCTACAATTATATAGTTGATAATAAGTTTATACACATATAGTTAACAAATGTCTTAGAACTTCTCCTTTCAGAATTTGAGAGAAAGGATTCCACATCACTAATGAAAATTTCAAGATCTCATATCCAATTATGGGTGAAACTAACCAAAGTGGCAAAGACAGAACTTTTCAAGGTTTCACTCACTTTACTAATTGAATTTAAACATAAAAGAAGAAACTTTTTTTTATCTCATAAACCCGTGTCAATTTAATTACAAGTAATTATTATTGAAAAGTTTATATATCTAGACTGAATTTAATAACACTCGATGTTTTTATTAGTGGACGTGTTGCTTTAAAGTTTTCTTATACCTTGTTAATTATATGAGACGCTACGGTGCGGAAGATGCGTCCATTGTGTCCGTTTCTCAGTAAGGTGAGAGGTGATTCTATTTTAATCTACAAGGACGTTTCATTATAGACTTTCTCTACCTATCTGTTCTTTTAAAAATATTATGAAATCAGACGTAAACTGTCATAATATTGTAGGGTTGAAAATATAAATACAGTTTTCTTTCTTGGCTTTTTAAAATACCAATACTTTATTTTCGTTTCTGTTTTGTTGAATATATGTAAAACGTGAATAAAACATGTCGTGGTAAAATGATTGGCTAGTGTTATTCATCATCATCAGCCTGTAAGAGACCCACTTCAGGGCCATAGGCCTCTTCCCGAAGGAAAGTATGGGCATAATCACCACGCCAGCCGACGACGTATTGGCGATTCAAACTCTGAGAAATCAACAGTTCTATATTTTTCCCACATACAGTAGTACTACAAGAACATTTCTGAGGTTCGGGTTTCCTCACGATGTTTTCCTTCACCGTCAACCGATAGTGTTACTAAGTAAATGTACGCGAATTCTAAAAAACTCATTGGTACATGCTGAGGTTCGGACCTGAGGACATCGAAATAATATTCACCGGTCAAACCACTAGACCACCACGACGTAATTCTATTCTATTAATGTTATTACTTTAGAGTTTCTTTTCACACTTACCATTTTACGTTATTTAGTCACATTGTTGCTTAACATAAGCTGAGACCGTGGACAAACTACCGAACTTTGTAAAGGATACAATATAAAAGGAACTGTCTTGAGCCATGGTGTATTCTTTTAAATATTTTTTTTTATTTGGTCTACGAAACTGTGTTTAATTTTACTATTTGAAGTTATGTATTCTTTTAATATACTTAAAATTAAACACTTCTGGACGTAAACACAGCTTACATTGTTGAAACGGTGCGTATAGAAATGCCTATATATATGCGTATTCATAAGAAAACATAAAAGAAAAATAACTAAAATAAAATGTAACTTACAAAATACTCATTTACAAAAAAATATAAATAAATCTAATAGCTATATAAAACAAAATTAAGAAAAAACGGGTTATAAAAGTATATAATAATAATTTGTAATACTGCTATAATTTTGATTTCAATGAAGCTAAAGGACAACAGAGAAACAGACCTATATCTTTTTGAATTTTATTACATGACGAACACATTCGATAAAGGGGAGATGAGAGAGATGCTGATCCAAGTTGGTTCTCAATTGTGGTAAGGTAAATGTTTTTCGGTTACACAAACGACTTGAAGGCCGAGGAACACAGAAGGACAGTGTTTTTAATATCTCCCGAACATTTACATGTCCATGAACTAGCTTGTACAGAAAACAACATCAGCAATTTTTCTACAATTTGCAGTGACTCCACTTTGTAATGAAGTAGTCGTTTATTGTACGAATCTAGAGTAGGACAGTGATTATCAAAGAATGTAAGATGATATAAGAATTACTTTTAGACTCGCTCGATTCTGTCAATGTGGACCTGATAGCAGGAGTTCCATACAGTACTGCAATATTCTAAGATGCCACGAACAAATAATAATACCTAATAATAATATTATTTTAATGTTCCAAATCAAAGTATACATAGTTAACAGTAATATTTGTATCTGCACTGGTTACAAACCGTATCGCAGATATCACAGTTTCATATAATGAGAACTAAAACAGACAGTGACTTAAATAAAAGAAAGACTGAAATAAAATCTTAATTTGAATTAACTAAATATGTGAGATTATTGTGTAACACGGTATTCCGAGTGAGACAAGAGTGTTTTATGATAGTAATGAGTGAATTGTTTTTTAAATAAAAGTGTATGATTTGAACTACCGAATTTATAATTATAATTTAAATTGTGGTATTAAGAATTTTTCTGTATCCGTGTATTTTTGTGAATGTAACCATTTGAAAGTGAGTTTTTTTAATAGTATGTCTGGTGTATTGATTAATCTGTAGTATATTATTTGCTTTATTATAGAGTAATCCTCCCAGGAAGCCTTGAAAACGACAAATAAACCAAGTGTTATGTTTAGGTACTTTTATTATATCCTCGACCCTTCTTCTTGTAAATTCGGGTGTTAATTGAGACACAATCTATGCGGAACTGATTTATTGCGTGCGACGGTGTATACATATATTGTTATTTACACATACCGACATTACATACATCACACTTCTCTTATCAGAGAATTGTAAGCTTGGCGTTCCTAAATGTTGACGGAGGATAATTTGTAGGATAAAAAGCTGTCTAACGGTTAAAACTTGACATTCTTGGTAAATATTCTCTGTGGGGTATGGTTAATATATGGTAAATGTATTATAAAGTAAAATTGTTAAGGACGGTTGCCTAAACAGTTTCATTTGTTTATTTATAAATCCTCCTAATTGCCACGATTTTTTAATTATATTGTCTGTATGTGATCTAAAGTTTAATTGGGTGTCTATAGTGATGCCAAGGTCTGGAATCCCTTTGGTAAGGAAAAGATTAGGGGACGGAGAGGTAAAGGAAGAGGGGGGAGGGGAGGTGGGCCTTCGGCTCTCTCACTGACCGAACGAAACGCAACAATGCAAGCATTGTTACTTCACGTCGGTTTTCTATGAGAGGATGGTACTACCCCGGGGCGAGCCGACCCATTCATGCTGAAACCAGTAATAGTTTCAGCGTGGCTCTACCACCATTAGAACTAATCTATGTATGATGAAATAATCGGAATACATTTCCTTTGAGGTTAAATCACGTAAAAACTACTGATCGTATCGTCATAGCACTTCCGCCATTTGGTGCTGACTTTTTCGTAGAAGGTTGTTGTAGGCTATTTTTAAGACTATGGATTCCATTGCCGTTTTGCCCTTTTTTCAATCAAAAATATATTTAATGCACACCGAAGCGAACGGGTATCAGCGACTTTTGTCATTTCTAATCGTAGGTACATGGTAATTTATGTAAATTTTCCTTATTAAATATGCATCAAATTGCTCACGTATTTTCAGTTCTTGTTATTCAAGTTTCCATAATTGCTGCTGTTATGAATGAAATTAAGAATTTACATTGAAAATATGAATAATGTTAAAATCTATTTTATACGTCTTAACGCTCTCTTGAACGGTGTTCGGTGTGTAATAATAAGAAATCCCAATTAAATAAGTTTTTTTTAATACTTAGAAGTTATAGCGTTTCATATTCCACGGAAACTACTTGTCGGTTCTTTTATTTATGAGTGTATAGTTCTAAATAACGGCGTAATAATACGTATGACGCTAAACTGTAAGAAATATAGTTCTTTATCTAGACGACTCGCGCGAAATAGAGAATGTTGATGGTACTATATCAGAATTTTTCATGCAGAAGCTATGAAGTGTACCATAGTTTAACTGATTAACGATGCGCGAACACATAGAAGGCGGATACATAAACATTATTTTTTATATACATATAAGATAATAAACTGTAGGAAATGTTGTCCATAGATTTTATACGAAGCTAAATTTCTATCAGATAATTTCATAATTTGCTATCTTCGGTAACATCTTGAAAGGAATTTAATTTAGAAGTCGTAAAGTTGAAGTAAATGACATTGATTTTAATTAAAACAGTTTCACAGATTTCTCGCGTTGTTTGGTTTGATTTTCTTTTAGATTTTCGACTATTTTATACTATTACATAGTATAAAACAAAGTCCCCTGCCGCGTCTGTCTGTCTGTCTGTTCGCGATAAACTCAAAAACTACTGAATGGACTTTCATGCGGTTTTCACCAGTGGGTAAAGTGATTCATGAGAAAAGTTTTGGTATATAATTTGTCAAGCTTTTTTAATATTCAGGGCGGGACAGCGTCTGCCGTCCCCCTAGTTTATTAATATAGCAACTACTACACCTGTGTAGGTGGAGGATAAGGAAGGGTATTTATTACGTTCAATAATATAACTGTAGATAAAAATGATATACATATGTAATGTATCACATTGTCATATAAATAAATGTATTATTGCAAACATACGGGTATATAAATGTCATGGCCGAATGTCGCGAAACTTACAAAAGTAATTAAAAACTTAGCGATTTTGCCTAAACCAATTTGACCTATTGTGGCTAATTCGGAAGCCGATGGGTTAATAAACTTATTAATAATGACTTGAAGATTTCCTATTTACGTAGATACGTGTGTCAATAAAGAAAATATCTTTTATATTCCGTGATGAGTTTGACTATTGTGCTTTTCAATATTTTTTATGCAAAAAACGCCTTTTTTGAAAGGAGTATTAAAGAAAGTTTAAAAAGGCACTTTGCCGAGTAATCCAACATTAAACACAGTCGATACCATTTCGGTTACCGAATTATTTATTCAGTTCATTTATTTGTTCGTTCAGTTACCAAGAGGCTTGTAGGAGAGGGTGATAACGACAGTTGCTTTTGGATTGTGGATCTCTGGATGGTCACTGTTTCTTTAAATTGCATTATACTTACATATACAATGTTGTCACTATGTCGTAAGATTAAAATAATACTTTTATTATTATAGCCTTTATTGCTGAAACTAAATTCAAAACAAAATGTATACATTTTTAACCGACTTCGAAAAAGGAGGAGGTTACTACGTTCGGTTGGATTTTTTTTTATGTATGTTAATCGATATCTCTGTCAATTATGAACCGATTTTAATGATTCTTTTTTTAATTGAATTGGTTATATTCAGATGTGGTCCCATATAAATTTGAAGAAATATTCAACCCCTAAGGGGGTGAAATATCGTTTATTCCATTTTCATCCACTTCGTATTTACGTATTTTCGTGAAATTGGAACTGATTTATTATATCCATTAGAAACCAGATATACGGACACTAAAAATCGAGAAATAAATTTTTTTTCCAAAAAAAATAATTTGACATAAGTTTAACACATCACATCAGGTTGCCTGTTTACTGGTCAGCGTGTCACTTGACACACTTTTCCAGCCGCTTCCAACTTTTCCTATCATTTGCATTTCTGTGTCAGACCGAACCACGCACTTTTTTAATATCATCGGTCTATCTTTTAACTTGTCTCCCTGTTTTCCTTTTACCATCTCGTAGATACCATTCCGTAACCATTTTTTTTCCATTTTATTGTAGTATTATTACTTAATTTTATCAGTTGTTACATTCAATCAGATTTGGTTGAGGCGCCATCTTGGATATCAAATTACTCACCACCAAATTTATTGCTGTCATTTTGTCGTGCTAAAATAAAAAGTTATATTTAATTGATCTTCTACACTTCAATGATAGGTTTATGTCGTGAAAAATAATTTTATAGCGGGCGAAGTAGACAGATATACGTAATGTTATGTACATTACGTATATATATCGTTCAGCCTGACAGGTGACGTAACTGGAGAAGAAACAGATAAAGAAAATCGTCCGCAATAACGTAGGCGAAGCGACGTTAACTCGTATCATTAAATAATTTTGATTCAGCAGTCATAAATCTGTACCTAGATTATTTGTAGACTAAATTACACACATTCATACACTATAATATATTTATCTATACATACAGTAAGAATGGAAATCTAACGTGTCTGTAATTATTAGATTTTTTGAAAAAACTTGCTGTAGGTTTCTTGGACTAAGTAATGAAATACATTTCAATTATTTTTAGAAATGTCTGTCTATCTGTCTGTTTGTTTGAACACACATATCTACTAAAGTAATATAAAACCATAAAGCATATCCTCGAGTAACATTTCGTCTTAGTTTCATTAAAATTGGCTCACTCTATCAAGAGTAATTGTAATTTTAATGACAACGCGACTTAATTACAAGAGAAAGTAGATAAGATTTAATACATTCAGATGATTTTATTAATCACTGTTTCTTTTACATGAGGTTCCAAGCGGATGAAGTCGCGGGCACAGTTAGTAGTAAATAAAGAACATATCTCACGTATCATCATCATATATATTAATACGTGAAGCCTAATCTTTGTATCCCTTTTTAATGGAATTGGGCGAACGGATGAACGTGAAATTTGGCAGAGTTAAAGTTTATATGGAGGAGAAGTGCAGAAAGCTATTTATTTTATATAAAATGCATTAGAAGTACATTAAATTAATTAAAACATGCATTACTCACACTACTGCTTCAATTTTACACAACATGTAAATAAAAAAAGACATTTTGACATCTGTCAATAAAGGACTTCAAAAAAGGTTGTGAAGGAGGTTGCTATGCTCGACTGTATGTATTATTTTACGCTTACGTTCCAATTACCCTTTTTCATTCTACATTCAACAATGATATTAAAACATAAAGCTATTATTATAATATTTATCCCTTTAAAAAATCAATGAACTATGGTCGTACGTCGACCACTAGTAACGTTTAAATTCACGTAAAATATTAAAATTCAACGTTACCAGTGTTATGTTTAGGAGCAACTGAATAATAGTGACTGAAATAAAATTAATAATTAATTAGTTATGAGTTTGTGTTTTTGTACGATTTGACGTTAGTACTTAGTAATTTTGACGTTCATAAGCGCCTTCTCAGAGCGTAACTGGGATTAACTATTTTTAACCGACTTCGAGAAAGGAGGAGGTTACTACGTTCGGTTGGATTTTTTTTTATGTATGTTAATCGATATCTCTGTCAATTATGAACCGATTTTAACGATTCTTTTTTTAATTGAATTGGTTACATTCAGATATGGTCCCATATAAATTTGAAGAAATATTCAACCCCTAAGGGGGTGAAATATCGTTTATTCCATTTTCATCCACTTCGTATTTACGTATTTTCGTGAAATTGGAACTGATTTATTATATCCATTAGAAACCAAATATATATATACGGACACTAAAAATCGAGAAATATCTTTTTTTTTCCAAAAAAAATAAACCGCCTTCGGTGTGAAAAACTAATAAGGCACAAAAAAGCGAAAAATAACTGAATTATTAAATTAAATAAAAAATATTTATATTCGCGCTGCCTAATAATATATTTGAAGACGATGCCAACCTACATTTCAAATTTGTTGCAGGTAATAAAATATGTACATATACTCACAGTAGTGAAGCTACATAATTATTATGCTTGCTTACTACACGTATAATCTTATTTCTAGAAAGACATATTTGTAGGATCGATCGATAACATTGCTTTTCCTTTGTAGAAGCAGACTCTTTGATTTCTACGAGAGATATTATATTTATTGTAACTTTTTATGCCTCTTCAGCGAATAAGTCTTTTATGATTTCTTCAAATCTTTTTCGATTTCCAAGAATATTATCTGTAAATTTGAATCGCGAAACCATATCTAGTATTATTGGAAACTTTTCTAATAATCGTGTATTTGTCTTTCAGTATTCAGCATTGAGTATCGAGTGGTCTTTTTCGTACCCTTTAGGAGTATCTAGTATGTAGTATATAATAGTCGGTGCCAATCAGAAAATCTTGATTATAGAATGATTTCTTCATACAGCCTTTTCAGATCCAAGAATTGAATTATCCAATAATTGTTCTAGTAACTTCTTGATAAGCAAAATTAATTAAAGGAGACAAAGGTCCTTAATTAAAATACGTTATTGTTCTATTGTTATATTATGTAACGTACCAGTCTATATAATGTCGAGAAATTAATTACTTCACTTAGATAATGTTGTTATAAATCGCTGTATACAATAAATGTAAAGTTTACAATTATAAAGTTGAATATATGTTGTAATATTCTTATAGGTTGCTATAATCACTAAGTTATGTAGATGCAAGCACGGTGAATAAAACAAAATGGACAAAATAACAATATAATTCAAATTATATACATCTATACAAATATATGAATTTTAATTATATTTTTTTATACACTGACGATAGCAAACAAGCATGCGGGCCTCATTCACCGCGCTCACTTACTCTGTATAAGGAACTAATGAAACAATGACTTAAAAATTTTATTATAATGATATAATATACCCATATTGTCGATAAGTCATACGTTTATAGTCTTAAATCTTATTAGAAAGAGTCCGTCTATCTTCAAAATTACTTTTTTTTTATAATAGACGGTGTGACGCTTGACCTCTGTCACACCTGATGGAAAGTGAGGACGAGGCCTAGGATGTAACGCGTTCACCCAGTAAATGCACATTCACTCTTCTTTTGAAGATCACTTCATCATACACTTCAGGAAAAACAGACGCAGGGAGAGTATTCCACTCCTTCGCGGTTCTCATAATTAATGAAGATGCAAAGCACTTCGTCCGGATGAATGGTATGTCAACCGCGAATGAGTGGATCGGTACGGCGTCTGGTAGTCCTAAGATGAAACGGAGACGGTGGAATTAGTTGGTGCAGATCTTGTGCACATTCCCCAAAGTGTAGCCGGTAGAATACTACAAGGCAAGAGACCCTACGCCGATGTTCCAGTGTTTGCAGTTTGGCTGCTAACAGTGATTCGTTGCCGACAAGTCTTCGAGCTCTGTGATCGACGGAGTCCAGCAAGGCCAACTGGTATTTAGCAGACCCGTCCCAAAGGTGGCAGCAATACTCCATACACGGCCTTATCTGTTAATAATAATTATAATGTTGAATTGAAAATAATAAATGAGCTGTCGTCTTGAACTCTTGCAAGAATATAAATCAAGATATAAAACTTTATATCTGTCTAAGCAGATTTTAATATTCAACAATTTAAATATAATTGGATTCGATACAATATTCTGATATTTTACTATGTTTTTTGAATTATGTAGACGAATGCGCGGTAATTAAAAGAAATGCCCGCTAAAAAGACAATATAATCCAAATTACATACACAGATACAGATATATGAATTTCAATTATATTTATTCTTCGAGTTCAGTACAACGCACATCTTATGCACATGTTTACAGTGAACAAAGTATTTTTGCAAAATTTCATGAGGACGAAGTTATGGATAACAGCTAGTCTAAGATATAATAGCTTAAATTACTTCCTGTAAGGTCAGCTATCTGCCAGTGAAAGTCCCGTGAAAATCGGTTCAATCTTTTTGAAAATGGCACTGTGTACGATACCGCTGGTAACATCTAGTTTTAAATAAAATAACCTATGTCACCCGATGCAATATCAGCTATCTGCCTATGAAATTTCCTTCAAAATCGATTCAGCCGTTTCGTAGATTACTTGGAACAAACAGACAGACAGATAACAATTTTAAATATTGCATTTTTCTTATCAGTATCGAGTATACTTTAATATCCAATCATTAAAAATTTGTTGTTTTGATTACATACATACACTTCATATTTAATATATGTGTATACAATATTTTATTTAGTTTGATACTTTAAAATGTTTATTAAATGGAGATCTCACTTCATATTTAAAAAACATCTTAAAACAATAAATTTGCATGTGAACATAAACAAAAGGCACATAATAAATTACATAAATATTTTGCATTTAGAATTATAATCCTAGAATCAGATCTCATTGTAGTTTAATATTATCTTCATATTGTCTTATCAGTATTGCTACATCTTCATACATAAGGTAATATATTTGCGATGCATCCATTTTAAGTTTACTCGACTTATAAAAAAAGATAAAATGAAAAATGTACATAACATAAGCAATGTATGTGATCACTCTATTTAACTTTAATTAAATTTGAAAGAGAATATGCAATTTTGATCTCTCTCTTATAACATAGAATTCTTCAGAAAAGTAATTTAACTTTGTTCATGCGTACATCTGAGAAAATAATATTTATATGTGAGTTGAGAATGTTACCTGATTTTTGTATTAAATTTTTCTCGATTTAAATTAAAATCCTTCAGACGATCTTTCCAGAACGAAATGACTAGCGCTTTCACGGACAACTGCCATCGTTTCAAAGTCAGGCACGATAACGCAATTGTATTATATTTATAGTTATATTATAACCCAATGATATTATAAATAAAAAGGTGTAGATATGTTACCTATATGATATTTTGACAAAACAAATGACACGATAACGCACACATACGTAAAGTAATATTGTAACGCCACACTGTCTTTGATAAAATGGCATATTCTCAATATCGGTGGTGAAAAAGAAATAGTTATTATAACACTTCTATATAATTAACTAATTCCAATCTTTATATTCGTACAATAGAAATAAAATAACTACATCTTAAGCTATAATGATATCGTATCCTGTAACGCTCGTTATCTCGACGCTAATAGGGACGACTCAGAAATAATAATGACCGAGTTATTTACATCGCACTCAATATATATCACTTTTTATAAAATTATGCAGCATAATGAAGCTCTGTTTTAAAATAATAATAAAATAGGAAATATTATGTTAACGCACAAGTTCGAAAGCCGTTAAAAGGCAACTAAGTAAATTGCATATTAGTTGATGTCCGGATCAAGTGTTTTTCGCAGTTATTACTATATATGCTATGCTAATAATAAGCTTTATTTCTAAATAATATTACAAAAATTATCACACAATGTACCTAATCAAGTATTGCAAAACTAAAAAGGAAAAAGAAAGTGATTTATAACATTGCTAAAAAGACAAATCTCAATTATATGCATTTTCACTTGTGATAATTCACCGGTTACCACGGCCCTTTCGTGGTTATGTTTTAGCAAGTCCAACCTTTTATTTTTTACGTGGGGAAATTCCTTATGGTTATCCACCCTCCCGGAGGAGAGTGTGGGTTATGTCCGACTCGCAGGGATTAATACTCCACAGTGTACATCCGTCGCTATAGTTGGGGCGACACGAGATCTCTACAGACTTCATCGAGCCGCCCCAGCGGTTGATCCGGCGTCAGAAAGAACCACCGCGCCGCCGGACTCCGTCCTTGTCACACACCAACCATAACGCGCGTCTGCCAAACCTAACCTAGCACGTCGCTATTCCTCATTCTACGAGAGTGTTAAGCTCGCGAAGAGGGCGGCGGAGTGAGAATGTGTACTGGAGCTTCCCTACCGCATTCGACTAACCGCTCGGTGGCGCTGGAGAGGTGATAACCTCCGGTCGTCGTGGATATTCGTCGCTCTGGCAGTTTATGCACAGGCCTTTGAAGATTCGTTTCATTCGTGTTTACTGCGCCTCCCACCGGATCCTCCGAGGGTTTCTTCACTTCCGACTACTTAGACCCTAAGACTGAAGCCCCTGATGAGGAGCCGACACCTGCCGGGTTGAGGGGAAGAAATGCAAGCACCTCCTCTCTGGACAAAAAAAGGTGTGTGAAGAAATACCATGGGGTTTTAGTCCGTGTGAGTCGGACATAACCCACTCTTAGCTGCTCGACGGAGTGGATATCCATAATAGATTTCGCCATGTCGTAGTTAAATAGTAATTGTATTCGCAATTCATAAATACGTATGTAATGTTATTTGAAGCAATTTCAAAATTTAAACAACTAGTTCGTTTATGTTATTAAAATATATTGCATGTGAGTTTAACTTCACCGTAATATTAGATTTCTTAATTTAAACTGACTGATACTGAAACATTGAAGAAAATTAGGTTAGTTACCACGATTGCATTTTTAAAAGATATCATTAGGAAGTCTTCGTTAGTTTTTCTTTTTAAATTGAACGTGCGGTTAAATTGGTGCCACTGAGCAGTTTCGATGTGAACTATCTTTCTGAAGAATTTTCGAGTAAGAACTGGAAGTTACTATCAAGCACATAAAGTGGTAACAATCATCGCTAACTTTTTAATATATTCGGTACTTAGAGCTTGGTTTATACGTACTTATAATTTTATAGTGTAATTAAAGTGATATAGTTTAAGTGTGAAAGAGTTTTAAATTTTTAATTCATTTTTAATTGAATACAAATTTAAAAAAAATAAAAACTCGTTACTATCTCATGCCGAAAGAGTTGCTACAATACAAGTATACAAAGTATATTACTTTTATCCGTGGTTCTCATTGGTATTTTAAATGATCAATAAAAGGAATGTATCTAAGGGTTTCCGTCCTTACCGCTATTAACTGACTTACAATTTAATTCCCTTTTGATTTACCGCTGTCATGGAATTTAAGTTTATGTAAGTAGTTAAATACAGAGATTGTAGAAACACGTCGGATCGCCTTTGAGACAAACCAGCTTAAGTTTAATTCAGAGAATATTATGCATGTCAATTATAATTTAAGTAAAGGTTTACTTGAATCTGGTAAATATCTTTATTGACCGATTTCATATATATTTTACACATATAAAGAGCCACTGGTTAGTCGCGAGCAATATTTTTACATGATAATCATAAGTCGATTCTCGTTCTAAATCAATTAAAAAATAGGTGCTTAATATTTGACCTAATTATCTCGAGAAACGCAAAACTGATATACACTTAACTTCAGGTGATTTACGTAAAAACGAAATGAATCACGCCCTGCCACGCAGTCCGGTCCGCCTTCCACACCTCGACCCGCGCACCACTTCCCATTATTCGACCGTGCGGCATTCCCACGATAAGCAGTTACGTAACGATTAACCTTGATAAGCGCCCCTTTAAAATTGTTCATTGAATGTAGACGTAATTTTTTACGTTTAAAAGTAGCATTCCCATACTTTTAAAAGTTTCAGAACAAACCTTTACTAAGGTTATCTTTGTTGTTTATTGGTATTTGTTTTGATATTATTATTTTATATGTTAAATGTGACCATGAACTACCGCAGGTTTGAAGGGTGTCACCTTTAATCATTCACCTGGTATATTGCTTGGATCAACGTTTAAATAGTATATCGAGCTCATAAAATATTTTATAAGTTATCCCGTATATTTTATAGAGTCGTTAAAGACATCGTCAGGTTGTAAAGTGTTGAAAAACTCGTTAGGATCTGGGTATAAACTTCAATAATGGAAAATAACCCAAGAAAATTGCAACATAATTTGAAACGAAGTTTCCCTCTGAGAGATAGGATTATATCGTTACATTATTTATAAAGGTTCAATCTATTCTAGTAGCTCAAATGTTTATTCATATATTAGCATTTGCTGTGGATTCGCTCGCGATAATAATAAATTTTCCTCCGGACTAATATTTTTTTATAGATTTAAGGTCGCATTATGCCCTTTCCTATACGCCTGTGTATGTACGATTTCATGATAATCGGTTAAGTAGCTGAGTGAGATGTGAAAGTGTTACAAACAAACAAACTCATATTCGCTTTTATAATAAAAATAAGGATAATTATATACTGGTTTATTTTTGAAGTTCTTTTTCACAGAGTGTTGTTTTTTTAAACGCCATATTACAATATTTTTTTTGTTTTCTCTTGAAGATTATATTTTTAAAATTCAGTAGTAAGGCATATTTTTATTTTTTTTAATTGTTTTAATATTTGCATTTGCAATATTTTATGTTTTTTTAATATATTGGTAAAAATGAATATTCGTTTAAAGTAATTTATTTCATACCTTGTCGGATAATAAATTCTTAAACGTATGTATTTCTAGTTGCGAGAATTTAAATAACCCTTTTAAAATAATTAACAATATATGCAGTTGATAATTTGTTTCAGAGGTCGATATCGAAAGTTATGCTTTTAGTTGGCTTTTAATGCACTCGATACTATCAATCTAGTTTGCAGTTTCTGACATACTTTAAGCGTTCACAAGAACTTCTTATTTATATGTCTATGGGCTTATAATTTTGAATGTTGTTATACAAAGTAAGTCTTGATATACAAAGATATTTTGAGTCTAAAGTTTTATATATTTAGTATATTTAAAACATAATATATAGTAATGATAGATATTATATATCTATAAATATTATGTATATATATACATAAACTTTGCGTTTACTTCTTCTAAGCTACGTAATAGATTGTGATTCGATTTTTCATTATCCCTTGGAGAATTTTTTTTTATTGTAGCACGGCAAAATGACTGCGCTGTGCCTGATGGTAAGCACAGTACAATCCAAAAACAATGCCGACCACCGAGTGACACACTATCCATCGCCTGTCGCCGCTGTCATGCCGGCCTGCGAAAGGCTGGATATGCAAATGCTGATCCCTAAACGCGACCCGCAGAAGCGAATCATTATGACGGGCTTTTTCGCCATATACATGGTGGTTGCGACCCATTCAGGCTGTAAAACCCTACCAAGCAAGTATACCTATGACATACATGTTTTATATTAGATCTTTACCTATGAAATTGCCGTTTTGTAAGAAAAAATTTAAACGAATTTTTTCCATGTACTTTTTATTTGTATTAATCGAAGTTATCACCCGTGCAATCAATGCATCTTTACCAACGCAGTGGCAGTTTATTGATGGCCTTTTTAAAGAAGTCAGCTGGACGGGAGGCAACAAATTCTTCAAAGGCGTTTTGTACTGCTTCTCTGGTATTGAATTTTTTTCCCGCCAAGGTGTTATCCAAATTCTGGAAAAAAGTAGTAATCTGTAGGCGCAAGGTCTGGTGAGTAGGGCGGATGACGGAGAACTTCCAACTCCAGTTCTTGCAACTTGGAGACCGTCTGCTGTGCTGTATGAGGTCGCGCGTTGTCGTGCAGGAGTAGCGGAGACGAGCGATTGACCAATGCTGGTTGGAGATGTGCCAGCTTCTCCATCATTGTGTTCAGATCTTCATAGTACTCATCTGCAGTAATGCTCACCCCGGTTGGTAAGAAGCTGTGATGAATCACACCGACGCTAGACCACCAAACAGTGACCATCACTTTTCTAGGGGTAAGTTTTCGTTTAGGGCATTGTTTAGGTGCTGAACCAGGATTCAACCAACTTGCTGAGTACTTGCGGTTATCAAACAGAATCCATTTTTCATCGCAGGTAACAATGCGGTTCAAAATTCCTTCATTTGTTTATCTGTTAAGCATTACAAGGCACGTATCGACGCGTACTTCGCGCTGGTGATCATTAAGTTCGTGTGGCACCCATTCGTCAAGCTTTTTTACCTTGCCAATTTGACGCAAATGGACCAATATTGTTTTGACGCTAACGTCGAAAGCTGCTGCTAATTCAGCCGTAGATTGTGTATCATCAGCTTCCACAATCGTCTTTAATTCGCCATTGTCCACCAAAGTCTTCGGTCGACCGCCTGGTTCATTTTTCAGGTTGAAATTCCCAGAACGGAAGTGAGCAAACTAATAACAGGTGGTGCGTTGGTTTGTAGTGTTAGCTCCGTAAACGTCGTCGATGTTGCGTGCCGCTTGTGCCGCCTTGCTGCCACGACGGTACTCATATTCCATAATTACTCGAATTTTTAACGTATCCATGATGGCAAAAAAGATTAAAATGCGATGAAAACGTAACACTAATCACTAAACAAATGAATGCTTTTGAAAAAGGAATTCCGTGTTTTTAAAATAAAATAAATTTGAACTTAGAATTCTTAGCCAAACAAAAAATATTTTGATTTGAAATGGCCAGTACTGCAGAACGGCAATTTCATAGGTTAGATAAGACGTATTAATAATATGCCTTGTAATAAAAAATCCTTAAAAGTCAACCGCAACGCCAACTACCGGGTCTAATTGTGAATCTAAACCATTTTTGAATCCACCTAAACACATAAAAAATTTCATCAAAATCTGTCCAGTCGTTTAGCAAGAGTGCAGTCACATACACACGGACAGAATAATTATATAAACTTACTAGCAGTCCCGGCAAATGTTGTCCCGTATCGATAATAAAATCAAATCCTAAAAGTCAACCGCAGCGCCACCTACCGGGTCTAATTGTGAATCTGAGGGGTGGGGGAGGGGAGTTGGGTATCCGGCGCTCTCACTGACCGAATGAAACGCAACAATGCAAGCACTGTTACTTCACGTCGGTTTTCTGTGA
>MU158878.1:241067-297211 GCA_015888305.1 Antheraea pernyi | reverse complement strand
CGGCATTCTTCTTATTCATCGATTGTGTTGTATAGCGATGGCGTAATACTTGAAACACCTACCGCCTCGTAGGGCTGAAACTCTTAGTCATCAATTGTGGTGTGTAGCGATGGCGTAACAAAGCGTTATCAAATAAACATTAACAATTGTAAACATAACATGTTATTATCTCTAAATTTCATTACATATACAAATATACTAATAATATATTGTTATAAATATCCATAAATTATCTATATACATTTTATGATCTGCACGAATAGATGTGATTCGATAAATGTAAGTTGTAAATACATCGGCAACGTTGTAGTAATAAAAGTATTAGTCATATTTACTAAATATTATTTGTCGGGTTTATTACCAGGACTACATAAATATATAGTTTTTAATTAATCGAATTTTCCGCGTTATAAATATCTTCCCTAAATCATTTTAACGTGGATGACTATATAATAAACCAATGTGAGACGTATAATCTAAAATGTAACAAAAAAACACTGTCTTCTCGTTTGTTCACAATCTTAAATCACATTTTAGAGTTTACTATGTGTTTCAAATGCGAAACGTATAGTGTCGATGCAGTCAGGAATGGCAATAATTACATCGTACATCAGTATGTACAGTGAAATAAATAGTGACAGTTCACTATTTATTTGGCCAGAGCTTCGCCTTACAATAACTTCCACATAGGAGTGCGTAGATATCACAGACATTTTGCCTTTTAAAGGCCCATCTATATAAGTCAAAGCGATTACTATTTATACATAATTCCGCAAAATAGTTTAAGTAATACATAAATAATAAAGTATGAACAAATTAATGTTATTTAAGCTATAGAACAATTTTATATAATTATCCTTATTTATGTATCTCAAATGTGTTGACTAATCTGTGTCGACATGTAGATCAGCGACATCTAGCCTTTCATGACCGAACTATGAAGTCAATGAATATTTATGTATCTTTAATATGGTGGCGCTAGTGTTAATGTGTTTCTCTAATATGGTGGCGCTAATATCTATGTTCCGGTCGTGTTGTAGTCTAGTCTCTTGAATGTGATGCAGCGGCACCGAAGGTGGGTGCTAACATATTATTAATAGAAACTGGAGAAAGTCTATGCATTTTAATTAGATTGTTTAAATACTTCCCGAGCGCTTACTTTGCTGAAATAGACTAACTTTATTAAATACATCGAATAAGTAATATACTACGGTTTTGTACATAAAAAGATCTACATAACAGTTCATGATGGTATTGTTTATGGTTCTTTAGGATATTTTTATCTTTTATACATGCCTTATTATTTAAAAAATATGAGTTTTATACGGAGCTATTAAAAACCAATATAGTAATAGCCCTTATCCAAAGAAATACATGAACGTTTAATACAGATTAAAATATTTTGATTCATTGAAGATTAAAGAGGTTTAAGACTAAATGAAATAAAAAAAGTTGTTTCTTTGAGTCATGAGATTTACGATGAATTGATTGAACTGTTAATGTGAGAATACTTAAAAAAATGGAATGGATAAGTACACCTGTAAGTCGTTTGTATACTCCATATATCCTGAGTGGAGGTTGGGAAAGGAGTTGAGGTGGGCCACCATACTTCAGCGTGGCTCTATCGCCTAAAAAGTATTATTGTATCCGTACAAAGACGGAATGTTTCACTAGTTTACAAAAAATGTATTATCGTCTCAGCAAAGTATCTAAGTCTATGAATGAATTCTTTGAATGAATGAATGAATTCTTTATTGTACTTTTGATTTGTACACTGGCGAGCTTAATGCCATAAGGCATTTTCTTCCAGCTAACCAGCGGTACTGATGTTAAGCAAAAACTATGACGATACCCTTTGTTATAGTCTAAATTTTTAAATAATTTAATATTAATATTCTTTGCGAAGATATTAAAAGTATCAGCTTGTATATTTATGACCATCCGTCTGTAGGTAGATACTTATTTTCGTAAGGCTTAATCACTTAGCAACGACCGCCCACGAAGTATTAGCGACTGAATGTTACGGTAAAATTATAAATCTATTTTTCTTGTTACTCGGCCTTGTTACGAGAATTAAGGGGTGTAAGGGGTGTCAAATAACATCATAAGACTTGAGATACCCAAGCCAACCTCACCTGCACGTGGTGCACCCTGCTGATTAACGAGGTAATGGCGAAAGCGGGGTGGTAGGGTTTTACAGCTTGACTGGCTCGCAACCAACATGTATATGGCGAAAAAGCGCGTCATAGTGATTCGGTCCTGCGGGTCGCGTTTCGAGATCAGCTTGTGCATATCCAGTTTTACGCAGGCTGACTTGACAGTGGCGATCGCCTTTGGATAGTTTCTCTCTCGGTGGTCGTCATTGTTTTTGGATTGTACTATGCTTACCATCAGGCATAGTGCAGTCATTTTGCCGTGCTACAATAAAAAAATGGAATTTAAGGCTCTCTTTAATTATATATTTTCCTTTGTTATTAGTCGATAGTGACGCTCATAATATTCAAGTCAGTATATTCTAAGTATACTACTTCCGAAAATTCTTTAAAAGTGCTTGGAGACTTACTAGGCGTACTTGCATTTTTTATACTTTGTAGATTTTTCGCATTTAACCATAATTGAAGGTGGTAGTTAGTTAAGTAGGTATAAAGACCAATAACGATTTTCTTTTTCAACGGAAGCCTCGTCTCGTTATGTGCGATGAACATTCACCAAATGACGCGGTGTCCAAATACACTAAAATGGTAAAACGTCGCAAACTTAAAATAATAATGGTCTTTACCGCCATACGAATGCCAAAGAAACGTAGTAAATTACCTAGTTGATATCCTTCTGATCCACTGTGTATTGTATAAACTTTTAATTGGATAGATAGAGAACTTTCACATTATTCTCTAGGATTATTATTACATTTTACTAAGCAGTATTAATAACATTTAACAGATGTATTTGAAAATTCGTAAAGTTATTATAAGGGCTAATTAGTGGCCAATATATTTTGCAAAAAATAATTGAAGACAGCACGAGCTCTAGAAACAAGTAATTCTCATGAAGCAATAATGCCCGGTTTCTGAGGTGCTTAAAATGAAATTTATCTTTTCAGTAGCGTTATCTGTACGATAACTTGTAAAATTGCGTTTCTCAACACACAATCATACGATAAATGCCAGTAGAACTCAACGGGCCATTTGACAGTTTATCTTATGGATAACTTTGTTGAGTCAATAACTATTGGTAGTTTAACTGAGTATCTCAGAAACCGGGCATAAATCATTTTCACGAAAACAAAGACACGGTCATTAAGTAGTCTCATAATAAAGATACTTCTTGGTATAACGAAAAATATACCTCGTAATATCATATATTATGCTAATAAGATAAGCGATGCTTTCATTTATTGTTATCTAAGTTCTTGTACGAAGTTTTGGATTACTGCCAGGGACAGAGTGAAAGCATTCATGAAATTAATATTCTCTTGTCTTATTTACAACATATGTATTACATGATCATAACATTTTAGAGCAAAATATTAAATTTTAACCGGAGAGAATTCAAATTGTCGTGTGTAAATAAAATTATAGTACTAATAATACAATTCTAGATTCTAAATGCGTTTACAAAGGTTTATTTTCGAGGATGGGAATGAAATTAATTACAATACCAGCCCACGACATATTACCTAATTCAAATGAATAGGAATATACATCTCTGTATTTTCTATTTACAGAACTCTGAAACTCCACGACAATACCTTTTTAATTGAATTAAGCAATGTATACAAAATATGACAAAATTATTCTTACATTTAAAGTGTGAATCTGAACAATATTACCCTAATATTAATGCTTTGACCAACCTAATTTTATTCAGTTCTTTAAATCTTTTGTTACAGGTTTTATCAACTTATCCGTTAACAGAAGATCCAGTTATGATCCAGTCCGTTAAGAATACAGTTTTGTAAGGAGAATATATAAATCAATTAGAAAAAAATCAAAATGTCTAACAAATCGCAGACCTTCTTGGATATTTTTCAAAAGATTCTTGCAGCGTCCGGGAACTCATCGGATAGGATCAATGAGACTCAGATTGTGTCATTGCTAAGAGAACAGGCGACTAGAGCAGGAGCGGGAGAGGACTTTGAATCTCTCCTTGTGAAGGTGATGGGAGATGCGAGAAGTAGGCTCAATCTAACATTAAAACCCGACACCTGCGGTTATTGTGAAGGTGACTTCCGGGAAATAATTGAAGCATATAACAGTATCCATGGATATATCAGTTTGTTGGTAAGTAATTGCTATGCAAGATGTTATTATTTTTATTTTTTTATGTCATAGATGGCAAACGAACAGTTGGGTCACTAACAACACAGAGGAGTCGCAAGTGCGTTGCCACCCTTTGGGGGGAAGGGTTAGGGGAGGTAGAGGGAGAGGAGAGAGGAAAGGGGAGGGGAGATTGGCCTCCGGCGCTCTCACTGACCGAACGAAACGCAACAATGCAAGCACTGTTACTTCACGTCGGTTTTCTGTTTTTTTTCGGTACTACCCCGGGCGAGCCGACCCCATTCATGCTGAAACCAGTAATAGTTTCAGCGTGGCTCTAACACCATCAAAACATAACATAACCTACTATAACATACATAATACACAGTAATATCAGTAATAGGTTCTGTCAATATTTGGGAATTAGTCAGCACGAAGTGATTAATATTGTAATAACACATGGTCCCAGTCTTTTTTATATATATATTACTAGTGGGCCCGGCAGACGTTGTCCCGCCCCATGAATCACTTTATCCACTGGTGAAAACTGCATGAAAATCCGTTCAGTAGTTTTTGAGTTTGTCGCGAACGGACAGACATACAGACGCTGTAGGGGACTTTATTTTATACTATGTAAATGATAGGGGACAAACGAACAGGCGGGTCACCTGATGATAAGTGATCATCGCCGTCCATAAACACTAGCGAAACCGAGAGACTCTCCAGTGCGTTGCCAGCCTGTGTTTTGGGGAGAGGGGTTGGGAAAATGGGGAGGAGGGGGAAGTGTGGTGGGGACAGGTGATCCTCCGGCGCTCTCACGACCGAACGAAACGCATCAATGCAAGCAATGTTACTTAGGAGGGAGAGGAATATCCTCTCTCGAGAGACGAGGGTCCCCGTCCGCACATCTACGGGTGATCCAGGTGCGCGACCAGGGCATCGATGCATGCTAATCGTGAGCCCGTACCCTGGTCTACATACGCGCACAAGCGGCCTAGGGGTTTTAGCCGGTAAGAGTCCGGCATAACCCTCTTCCTGTCCCCCGGCAGTGGGAGGTGTATCCCATGCAGGATTTCCCCAAGTAAAAAAAAAAAACAATGTTACTTCACGTCGGTTTTGATTTGATTTGATTGATTTAGCAATATTAATTATTACAAAATGTAGGAATGGACGCTTAACATTACGAATCATACTAAACAATGAAATTGAGAAAACTTGAGAAAACGTAAAAGTGTAAAAGTAAATAAAATCGACGTCTATTTTACAAAATTCAAAATACATGTTGCAGTAGGTCAAGTAGATTCTTAATAGAATAGTAGCTAAGAGAAGGTCGTCGTAAAGCGGAACATTCGATGAGTCGCCGTCACCACAAATCTTATAAGGAAGATTGAATGAGGTAGACACAAAGCAGGGTGAATAGCATAAAAAGGAGGGTCATATCCTTCAGTTGAAGGAAAGAAGCTGTCCATAATGATTGTGATGAATGAACAAGGAATAGTAATGAATGATGAAATGAAAAGGAAGGAATGACTATTAATTATTCATTAATCTATCATGTATTCTTATAGCATTTTTGTCACATTACGTGTATAAATAATATACTTGTAATAAATGGACACGGACGTCTTGTTTGTACCAGGGCAATAAAATGAATAAGGATAAGTCAATAAAAAAACAATTCCGATCGTTTTTATTTCTGTCGTTTGGGATTTCTAGAAGCTATTTTTTAAATAAAGTACGGTAAAGTGATGACACTGTGCGTGACAATAAATATAATACAATTCACAAGCAACGGCAAATATCGAGAAGTATACGACTATCCAACGCCGGTTAACATTGTCATAATGTGTCCAATATAATAATATTTTTAGAATGTTATTGGGATTACCACGATTTTGTAGCGCTTCTGGGATGTTTGCAAATGCTAGGGTTGATGATTTCTACGCTATAATCCGTAAGAAAATAGCATCCATCCTGGGTAGACTTCGCGATAGTCCCAATAATATAATGAGAACAATGGTAGACATGTACGATAGTCCTTTCATGAAGCACTGGATATCTGTTGTAATATAATAGTGTAATGTTCATCTTTTCATCCTATTTCATATTCATTTGTATAAAACATATTATATTATATAGTTACATAATTTTAATTTTATTTTTAAATTTACTACCATTTTATGTATTAGTATATAATTTGTTTTTGTTTTTGTTTTTGTGGACCCTTGTTGTCTTATGAATAAATAAATAATAATAATAATGAAATAAATACCTATTTGCGTTGATTTTGGAGCAACTGATATCACATGAAGAAGGGACCACATTAGCCGGGGGACAGTACAGAAAAGATAAGAAAGATGTTATAAAATTGTAGTTCGTGCCGAGACAGAAGTTGCCGTAAAACTGAGGTTTAGTGTTTGATTGGGTGAAGAGAGAACTAGAAGTAGGCATACCTTTGAGTACCATTTACGTTTGAGTAAAATTGTTCGTATACTATAGAATCATTTTATTATTGAAGCGTCGCCGAGCGCCTACGAGTATAGTCCAGTAGTTGCACTTAAGAGCCTGTACCTCTAGGTTTAGCGTGTTTACTATCTCAGACCACGACATTTTGACACCTGTTGAGATTGTGATGAATCGTTAAAAACAATTAAGTTACAAAAAAAGTATTAAACAATTTCATTTAATGGGCTAAGTTTCGGTTTTATTTTAATTTGTAAATTTATTCTGAGAATTTGTTTGTCCAACAATTTATTAATACTTCGCTAGATAGTACGTTGGTACTACTGCTAGTAGATCACCATCCATCAGGATGTTTTGCATATCGCACGAGAAAAGCTGACTCCTCTAAATGCAATCTACATTTAAAGATTGACGATGTGGACCCGTTACGGCGGTAGAGTGTATCAAGAATAGGACCGAAAGAGAGTCATCGATAAGTAATATTAGTTTATGTTGTTTGTCACAGTATTTTGGGCAAAACGTTGTTCGCATGATGCCATGCTATTGTATAATCTCGTGATGATGATTGATTGATTCTATCTGATGAGTGATTCTCCTGACGTGAACTTAAAGAGGATAAGTTACGATGAGGCTAATATATTTATCAGATTTTAAGTCCCTAATCTTTTTCTTTAACTTTATACTACCTTTTTTTTTAACGTAGGGAAATCCTTTATGCATCCGCCACCCTCCCGGGGGAGAGGGTGGGTTATGTCCGACTCGCACGGACTAAAACCCCACGGTGTACGTCTTCCGCTATAGTTGGGGCGGCACGAGATCTCTATAGACTTCATCGTGCCGCCCCAGCGGTTGGCCCAGCAGCAAAAGGTTCGCCGCCGGGCCCCGTCTTGTTAGGAGACAGCCGTGTACACACCGGCCATCTCTTCCGTCCGCCGGACCTGTTTTAGTTCTTCACGCCTTTTATATAAAGATCATTTTCACACAATCCATCCATACCTTTTTCGATCTTTCTTTACTCCTATATCTACCTTCATACTCAAAAGTTTCCAATTACATGACTTTGATCACTTCTCATAATATGCCCGTACCATACAAAACGTCGTCAAACTTATATGTCACAGGTGATGTTTTCAAATTTCTTCTAACATACTCATTCTTAATTTGATCAATTCTAGTTACACCACACATCCATGGCAACATTCGCATCTCTGCCACATGTAATCTTTTCTTTCGTAGCCCAGCACTCAAATCCAAGTAATACGACAAAAAGTGCCTAAATAAAGAAAAAAAAATCAACAAATACCTACATGTATTTATTTACTCATTTCAAACCAACATAATAGAAATAAGGCTCGTATTGTATGTTATTGACAAATACCTAGTAAATAGTAAAAAACCAATAATACGTTAGGCTATGAAAATATTGAGTCGGTTAAAAGACCCACATTATATCGCAAACGAATGTAGATTGGAATAAACTTGTTTTATTTGAAGAAAGAGGACTTTACGTACTGAAAAAGGTGAAGAGTATTTCGGTTTTCAGAAGAATAATAAAATAATGTTTTGAGTTAATCCTAATCCATACTAATATTATAATTGTGAACATGAGTTTATCTCTTTTTATGTTATAGGGCGTAAATAAACAGGCGGGTCACCTGGTGGTAAGTGTTCACCGCCGTTCATAGACACTAGCAACACCAGGAGAGTCGCAAGTGCGTTGCCGGCCTTCTAATGGAGGCAGGTCTCCAGCGCTCTCACTGGCCGAACGAAACGCAACAATGCAAGCACTGTTACTTCACGTCGGTGTTCTGTGAGAGGGGTGGTACTACTCCGAGCGAGCCGACCCATTCATGCTGAGACCAGTGATAGCTTCAGCGTGTCTCGAACACCTATATAACATTACTTTGTATTGTTACAAAACGTTTGTTACGCTTTCACGTCGTAACTACTTAACCGATCATAATAAAATTTTCCATACACGTTGTCAAGGCTACAAAAAAAGGTATAGGGTACATTTTGTCCAGAAAATACTCTTCCCAGGGGAAAAATCAAATCTACATTACTGCAAACGAAGTCGCGAGCAAAATCTAGTACAAAGTTAAAGTGTTATATAATTGAATAGAAGGTAAAGTTAGTGACAGAGTCTTCCGTTTAAGACCTTGATCTATATTAAATTATTCTTGACTATAGGAAGTTAAGAAAAAAATTATGAGACAAAAAACTTATTTCCTTTATTTTAACAAAGGTAAAGTACCTGAGTCATAGGTTCTGGAACCCTAATTAAAATTAATTAATTCATGGGTTGATTTACTATAGGAAGTTAAGGTAAAATCAAATTTTCTTTGTTTATTATAACTATGAGATCTAATTTAAAAAGGTTTTTAAATATTTAATTGCTATAATATATAATTTAAAGATAGTAGTATAATTAAAATTTACTCTAATAACTTGTAGACATGGTTCTAATAGTGCTTTTCAAAATACTAATAACTACCTACATCCAGGAGTTGAATGAATACAGATACTTTAATATGAAAATTATGTTTCAGCCTTCGCTCTACTGAATGTAGAACAATATTCGGTTGTTGGTTTTACACGACGGTTACGCAATCGACCGCACGCAGTGTTTACTGCCAGTCGTTTGTTTAGAATTAGCGTGGGTTCGCGGTCTTATTCTTTCAATCAGTGCGAAGTATTCCGATGGTTTATTGATGGAAGTAATATACTGGCTAGTACGTATGTCTATTATTAACACCGTCTGTCACGAGACAACTAGTACGGTTAAAAATATAAGTAAACAAAATACCTTTATTATGAAGTCGATAGTTTTTTATTAGTTCAACGTTTTAGTCTTTGAGTAATAAATGAATAATGTAATAATATTCGTAAGATCAGATTATGATTTATTCATAATGTAATATTTTAATTTAAAATATGTATATTTTCATGTGGATAGAAATCTGAAGATGTCACTATTAGCATTTATATTAAACCGTGTCCGCGGCTTCGGAAGCATTTCGCAGTATTTGTTTTAATTATGTAGTTCGTAGGCATAAAAAAGTAATTAAGAATAATCGAGCTGTTTATGAGCAGAATTACGAACATATGCACTACGAAATTATATATATAAAGATAGGTGGAAGTATATTTTATTATAAATTACACTTGCTACCAGCCCCGGAATCGCACGGGTGTGCTAACCAAGAAAATGGGGCCGATTAATTAAATAAAATGGAGACTGAACGATAGAGCGTCCATTCTGTCAATGTTTTTGAAGATATTACTGATTCTTATCTTACTCACTCATTTTTTTTAACCCATAATGTTCCGCACGATTTTTAAACAATTCTTTTTCATTTATACTTTGTCTTGATAATTACAAACGCTACAAAAAAAGAATTCGACAAAATTATAGATGGTAACACCTGCCCTTGCTATAATACATCTGTGCAAAAAACATTAAACATAGAACTAATAGTGCTGTACGCTGAAAAAGTGTGGGGCCCCGCAGCGCAGAAACTCTTCGTAAGGAGAAAATTAGATGTGCTGCAGAGGGGCTTCGCTCAAAAAATTTGCAAAGCCTTAAGACAGGTTCCAGATGTTTCACCTTGAGTCCTACTGCAAAGTGTTCCAGGCCGAGCTGCTTGCGCTGCACAGAGCGATACAGTTGGTTGCCAAATCGAAGGTGCGGAAGGTCAGCATCTTCAGTGACCACCTTCTCCTTCACTGTCCTCGTTTTGACTCGTCCAGGTGTGACCTCCAATCCCAGATATGCATCAAACTCACAGAAGGGGTACTACATAAGATAGTAGCGGATGAAGATACTAGATACCCGTCCTGATGTTCACGCAATACATGGCAGAAATACAAAAAAAAGTAACAAATAGAAAATAAAAACGGAAGTTTCAAAACAAAAAATGTTTTGAAAGGAATGGCCATAAATAAATAAGTCTCGGATAATGTCCGGAGGGAAAAGGGGACTTTAAAAAACATGAAACATCTGCTTCAAGAGTGCCCCAAATTTAGAACGAAGAGACTACTGCTTTGTAACAATCTTTGTATCCGATCTTATGGGCTTGATGAAGAAAGTATTTGCTATCAGATCGTTTGATAATATTGTAAAACATGTAATAATTCATCTTAAGTCATTTAACGGGCTTTGAGATTACCACGACTCTCTGACTTCTACCTTCTCGACTTCACTAACCTAAGCTAAATCATGACTGACGAGTCTTTGTGAATTTATTATATAATACCCATGCAACGCGGCAAGGGTCAGGGAAATGACTCGTATCAAATTGCGATCACCTCTCTCTCCCATTACATTAATCTAGAGTAAAACAAAATTGAAAAAAAAGTGCAGTCGTTTTGAAGTTATGTGTTTAGTTATTTTTATTTACGTAAATTATATACTATTGTAATGGAAAGGACGACGAAACTTTCGACAGACTCATAAATAGAAACGAAAAACACTCCAAACTTCAGAAAAAGTTTCAAACTCTGTATGAAATGTTTCATCGTCTGAGTAATGTTTTGCACGTACATTTAGAGGTTCAACACTGAACTCAATATAACAGAATATTCAAGACAATACCTGACCTTGAGTTTCCGTTGCCATCCCTGAAATGTATTTGCCGATAAATGTGATTAATAACTCGTATTAATATTAATGTTCTAAACATATACATCTATGTAGTTTCACTTTGAAATTCAACACGTTGATGCTAAATGGATTGAGCAACTGCCCTTGGTACGTCACGGGAACATCGTGTTTCAACATATTACTGAGCCGAGTTATCTAATAACGTCGAGATTTATTAGTTAATTGCAATTTCTTAGTTATATGTAGTGTGTGTATTGCTCTTCTCAAGCGGGTTTTAGTGTCGAAAGGCTACTATAGAGTGGATCAATACGTGAACGATGGTGACGTCTGGAATTGACTCCTCTCTGTGCATCCACTTAAAACGGTATTGTAACGTATAATGTATTTGAAATATATATATGCTAAAAAGATGTACCAGATCCGAGTTTCTTACCGGTTCTTCTCGGTGACTGAGTTGTTTTCCGAACCGGTGGTAGTTTTGACGTTCATAAGTGCCTTATTAGGGCCTAAACTGAATAAAGTATTTTTGATTTGATTTGATTTGAACATATAAAGCTTGTTAATACTTTTATCGAATTTTATATATTTTTAAATATTTGCTAGACTTATAATAGCACTAAAACATTTTCTATTTTGTCACGTATCGTTACATATTATAAAATAAATTCTTCTGCCACGTCTGTCTGTCTGTTCGCGATAAACTCAAAAACTACTGAACGGATTTTTATGCGGTTTTCACCAGTAGATAAAGTGATTCATGAAGAAGGTTTGGTATATAAATTATCAAGGTTTTTATTATCAAGGCGGGACAACGTCTCCCGGGACCTCTAGTATCTACTAAATTAAATGTTCTTGTGGTATACAGTTCGTGGAATAATATAGAACTGTGGATTTTTCGGAGTTTGAATTTACCAATACGTCGTGGGTTGGCGTGGTGATTATACCTTGATGATACCATCTTTAGGAAAGAAGCCTATGGCCCTACAGTGAGTCTCCTACAGGCTGATGTTGAAGATATGATTGTAAGGAAAACTAAAAAAATTAAGTTAAAAATCTTTATATATATACGAGTACCTAATTCTTCGTGTCCATGTGTATGTGACTGAACTCGTAAAAAGCTAGATCTTAATGATTTTTTTTGTTAGTATTTAGGTGGATTCAAGAATGGTTTAGATTCACAATAGAACCCAGCAGGTGGGGTTACGGTTGAATTTTAGGTTTTTTTTATTGTCAAGGCAGGACAACGACCGCCGGGCCTGCTAGTCTCCGTATAAAAAATGAGTGCTAAATAGCGACAGAATTGGTATAATAACGTTGAGTTGTTCAGTTCGTTATATTGTTTTAAACTTACTTCGTTAACTTGGTTCTTTTGCCAAGAACGTAGAAAACGATATTATGTTATTTGCTTTTTCTCCGGAAGGAAAAACAAATTATTTTACATTACAGAGCATTGCTATGAATTATGGTAAAAATTATTTAACAACCATTTTATTTACTGACATGGTCGTACTGCGAAGGGAAGATTTGGTAGGTTTTATAATTCTTGACAAGTTATTTATTCTTAATAATATATTTTACCATATATTATGAATATTTGCTATATTTTTAATATTAACTTATTTTGACACAACTTATACCGAACGGGTTGATTCGTGATCCCGGAATCAGAATAATAAATACACGCCTGTGGCTCTCAACCTTAGTGTCGCAGAGAACCGTGAGCGTATGACAGACATACTGCAACGTTATTTGATGATCTCCTCGAGATGTAGGTTGTAGGTGGTAGAGCCACGCTGAAGATATTACTGGTTTCAGTATAAATGGGTCGGCTCGCCCGGGCTAGTACCATCCTCTCATAGAAAACCGACGTGAAGTAACAGTGCTTGCATTATTGCGTTTCGTTCGGTCAGTGAGAGCCCCGGAGGTACACCTGCCCTCCCCTCCCCTTTCTCTCCCTCCCTCCTTTTTCCCCAAACCTGTGCTGATAACGCACTTTCGACTCCCCTGGTATTGTTAGTGTCTATGGACGGTGGTGATTAACATTAGGTGACCGACCTGTTCGATTGCCAGCTATAACATGAAAAAAAGATTAACAAAGACATCGATTTGAAATATAAATATCATGAGAATAGCAATGTAAATACAGATGTATTAAAAAAATATTATGTTGGTAAGTCTCTAATGAAAAGATTTTGTAAATAATTTCATTCATCATAGCGATTCATCATCACGACTGAACATTTAAGCACTATTTAATTGTTCAGTATCTGAGCATTTAAATCGCATTTAATATAACTGTGCCGCGAAATTCGTTAACCAGACAAAGGGGGTTGTGGTTAAAAGTTTGAGAATCGTTGCAATAGGCTATACTTATCGTTTTCACGCTTGTCCGATCCATTTAATTTCAAACTCGTCTGGTGAATATACGCGTAAGTGAAACGTGTCATAATATTTATCGTTCCACTTAATGTGTTCAAACTTTGTTCCCTGTACAAAGTCATGCCGTAGGCGTGTGTCAACGGGCGAATAATTTTATACGCGAATAGATATGTCATTTTATGTATACATCACTATTTCTTACGTGGTATTTTTGATAAGCTACTCAGTAATAAATACTGATGTATGCAATGATATTATAACTACAAAGCTGTAGATACGTCATATGCGCTTCCATAGCGCCTTGTAAAACTTGGCTAGATAGCTCACTTTTGACGGCTATTTTTTAACCCATAGCTATAATAACCTATACCTTATTTTTGAACCCCGTCAATCCACCCATATTTAAGCATATAACTATTTCTTTTTCCCCACCGATATTGAGAATATGTGATCTTACTTTCAAATTGTATCTAAGACAGGGCGTCTTACTTACGTATGCGTGTGTTATCGTGCCATTTGTTTAGTCAAAATATCATGTGGGTAACCAACTTATCTATAGTTTTTTAGTTATAATATCATTGGATATATACGTTATATGTAAACGTTTATCTATCTGTCACTTTGATCTGAGTAGAATAATGTGTTAACTGATAATCATTGCTACATTACGAGGTCGTTTTTTTCTATCGACAGTACTTACTTTTGTTTTTATAATGGTAGTATATATTAAACCTAAGACTAAACTAAGCTACAGAATCAATTTATAACATTTTTTCATCGTTCCCAGACTATCACGACCTTGTTAAAAAGATCACACGATAGATTTATTTAGCAATTAACTATTTCATTTCAAATCTAAAATTAGTTTTTTATGTAATTAAATTTCTTCATGGCTTTTTCCTTAGTTTTTAAGTTATTATACATAATTAAATTGTTTTATTTTATTTTATTGTTTTTTTTTTATCTTTTCACAATAGTATCTTCTACTTTTATTGTCTTCCGCATAGTATTTTATAATGATAAATGAAGTAATCAACTATAATTACTGACATAAATAATTTTAAGTATTTTCATACATGTTTGTGCTTCTTTTTTTATGTGACTGTTGTTGATTCTTTACGATAAATAAATAAATATTCATTTTAAAAGAAAATGGGTCGGAATTCACAGGTAGGTGCTTGAAGATATACTATCAACTTGAGAGTAGCAGCTCGAAAAATGCCCAGGTATTACTAAAGTTTTATTACGACTAGTGGTTCTCCAGTCATCGAAATTCAACCATATTGAGTACAATTTTTTTTTGCCATATCAATATAAGTATGGTTATTATTACATGTATTGAGTATTGTACATATATTGTAGATTGTAGACGTAAGGAGCGTGACGTATGTATGGAGACCTATGTATAAAGGCTATATATATACTATCTACACGTACATGGTATAGTAATTAAAAAAGTAATTCCAATATTTGATATTGATTAAATTAAAGCTTAGCAATAGCTACTTAACCTAAAAAAAGAAAACGCGTTGACAAACAAAGTGTTAAATGCCCTTAACTGTTTTAGAAACTAAACTGAGGCCTGGCTGAAAACTAGTGCTAATTTTACAGGCAACAATACGCTGATGCCAGGTCTCTTTGTTACAGTTATATTTTTTATATTTAAGAGGTTTTTTTGTATAGTAATATGTTTATAAATACCTTTCTTTCTTTCATCATGGCCTATTTATATGTAGATGATTTCGGAAGCAGTCTTATTTATGGAATAATCATTCAAAAGGATTGTGCAGTGTACTGCTAATGACCTATTACCGTTTCGTTACCGTAAGTCTATCGACACACCATTTTTATTGAAACACAACAAATTGACGGCACTTTACCTGATGGTAAGCGCATCCCGATCCAATAATAAAGTTGATCACCGACAGATCCAAAATCCATTGGTAGTCGCCACTTTCATGCCGACTTGTAAACATCTGGGCAATTGAATATTTACAGACTGAATGCGACTCGCAATATTCCAAAAGCGAGTTACAGTCACGATCTTATCACCATTAGGATGATGTTCGCGACCCTATCATACTCTATTCCTATCACTCTACTTCTTCTATCTTTATGAGGAATTACAAAGCCCTTTTATAAGGTAATAATTCTCTTTGTCTTTTAATAGGAAACCTCTGCGACTTTATTTGCGTTCAATTAGAAAATAGAGAGTATATCAGTTTCCTTAATTTAAGCATTCTTAGAAAGTAAAGAGGATTTTTTTGTAGGTGGTAGAGCCACGCTAAAGCTACTTCTGGTTTCAGCATGAATGGGTCGGCACGCCCGGAGTAGTACCACCCTCTCACAGAACACCGACGTGAAGTAACAGTGTTTGTATTGTTGCGTTTCGTTCGGGCAGTGAGAGCGCCGGAGGACCACCTCCCTTCCCTTTTCCCTTCCTCTTTCTTTATTACTAGTTTCAGCATGAATGGGTCGGCTCGCCCGGGGACGATCACTCGGGGAAGTACCACCCACCCTCTCACAGAAAATCGATATGAAGTAGCAGTGCTTGTATTATAGCGTATCGGTCAGTAAGAGCGCCGGAGGCCCACCTCCCTTCCCCCTTTCCTTAACACTCCCCCTCCCCCATACACAGGCTGGCAACGCACTTGCAACTCCCCCGGTGTTGCAAGTGTCTATGGACGGTGGTGATCACTTAACATGAGGTGACCCACCTGTTCGTTTGCTTCCTATAATATAAAAAAAAAGATATTTTTTCCTCACGACGGAGTGCAGAAAAAAATAGAAAACGTACCAACTTTCTCAATGTTAGCGTTCTTAGAAACTAAAGATCTATTTTCCTCACGGTGGAGTGTAGAAAAAATAAAAATATTAATAAGTTTTCAAATAGATATGATATTTGCGTACGCGAATACTAACGAAGCTCTATTTTAATTGTTTCAGGTGTGCACTATTGGAGTTTTAGCGAATACAATGAATATAGCGGTCCTAACAAGGCGGGACATGGCAGCTGCTCCTATAAATAGGTTGTTAAAATGGCTCGCTGTTGCGGACGTCTTTGTCATGATTGAATACGTGCCCTTCGTTATATACAAGCATCTGGTATGAATATCAGCTTTATATTTAGTTATTAATTGATACCAGCGACTTCGTCTGCGTCTTCTTATTATACTAATAATAAATTTTATGTAAAGAGGTTTAAACATAAGTCGCTTGCAACACTTATCCATGACACGATACATACATCGCTGAAGGTGTTTATAATAATTACTAGTTTCTAGAAATTTTTATAACTTTATATCGAATGAAGCTATAGTGATAATGAAGGGTCTAAGAAGTAAAGGTAAGTTTGGTAGGTGGTAGAGCCGTGCTAAAGCTATTACCAGGCTATTTTCACTCCTCAGGATCGGATTTGTATGGCAAAAACTCATCTAGTTTTGGTTATCAATCAACTTACTGGATGGCGCTGTTATATTTTTTTTTTGGCAAGTTTGATAATAAAATATGGTGGACGACAATTATTTTTGACATTTCAAACTGACAACTTTCAAATATTTATTTTCATTCACTTTGTTTACATATCTGTTACGAGAGTGTGCTCTCTTAAATTTTCTTGTCTCCTACAAACAATTTTATCTATCTCCGGATCTACTTATAAACATTGACTCCATATACATACTTCGATTTAGATTTACCATACGATTAATATATTCATTATAAATAAAAATGACCAAAAACTTGTATACGATTTACGCAGTACCGCTGTATGCATACATAAATAGCTATAAATGTACATTTATAACCGACAGATGTTAGTTCGAAACTAGTCTTATAGAGGCGCTGATTGGAAAGAACGAGTGCGACCTCTATTTATATAACGTACTCTGTGGCTATTACTGGTCTCAACATTGAATGGGTCGGCTCGACCGGGGTAGTACCTACTCACAGAAGACCGACGTGAAGTAACAGAGCTTGCATTGTTGCGTTTCGTTCGGTCAGCGAGAGCGCCGGAGGACCACCTCCCCTCCCCTCAACCCTCCCTCCAACCCCTCCCCTCTCTCCCTTACCCCCAAACACACACATGTTGGCAACGCACTTGCGACTCCCCTGGTGTTGTTTGTGTCTATGGACGGCGGTGATCACTTCACATTAGGTGACCCGTCTGTTCGTTTGCCTCCTATGACATAAAATATAACCATTTTTCACGTCTGGTGGGATGTTTGCCCCTTACAATCTGTCTCGCAGATGAAATATAGTTTTGTAATAGTTGTCTCAATAACGTATTAAAAAATCAACCATTTAAAAATAAGCTAAGTTCATTCGTTTTTTTGTCGGCTTAAAGCGTCTGGCAGAAGTTGTGCCCTGCTTAGGTGTCTGGCGACACTGGTTCCTACTCAAAAATGATATTATACATAACATATATAAAAATCAGCTATATAAAAATAAGTAAAGTAGCTTTTATTTTTAGTCACTTTTCTCTCTGATATCACATCGTCCACAGTCTCGAACTTTGTGAGTGCGAAAGCGTTATAAGTACATCCATTTAAAAATATGATAGTTCTGGCAACTCTGGGATCTTGGTCTATAACAGTAATTCTATTTATCTAAATTTCAAACTATTATAAAAATAAAATTTCTTATTAGTCGAAATTTATTTAATTGTAAATGAAATAATCTCAAGGTTATATTATTCTAGTAATACTATACGTATTCATGTAAACAAACTTACTTCTTCTTACCCGTATCCCACATAAGTAGGGGCGGTACAACATGTTTCTCATGTTGTGGTATATGATTTGGCTTAATTTTTACGATCGGCCGCCTGCCTGACATCAACCCTCCTTGGGATTATTTTGTTGTACCACTGTATGTATGATTATCAGTATATAGTTACGAAGTCTGATGGGCTCTTTTAATCTTAAAATTTTTCGTTCCGGTTAAAAACGAAGTTCTTCCAGATTATGGTTTGCTTGCTATATTGCCATTTTTTCTCAGGATTCGTGGTTTCAGATTCTTCACAGTAATAATAATATAATATAAGATTTTTTTTTTTTTATAATTAACTGTGCGACGCTTGACCTCTGTCACACCTGATGTAAAGTGAAGACGAGGCCTAGGATATAACGCGTTCACGCAGTAAATGCACATTCACTCTTCTTTTGAAGATTGCTACATCATATGCTTCAGGAAAAACAGACGCAGGCAGCGCATTCCACTCCCTCGCGGTTCGCATAATAAATGATGAAGCGAAGCACTTCGTCCGGATGAAGGGTATGTCAACCGCGAATGAATGGAGGTCTGTACGGCGTCTGGTAGTCCTGAGATGAAATGGAGACGGTGGTATTAGTTGGTGCAGATCTTGTGCACATTCCCCAAAGTGTAGCCGATAAAATACCACAAGACAGGCGACTCTACGTCGATGTTCAAGTGGTTGCAGTTTGGCTGTTATCAGTGGGTCGTTACCGATAAGTCTTCGAGCTCTGTGATCAACGGAGTCTAGCAAGGCCAACTGGTATTTGGCAGACCCGTCCCAAAGGTGGCAGCAATATTCCACACACGGCCTTATCTGGGACTTATACAGATTAAGAAGTTGCTCCGGCGTAAAGTATCGCCTCACCCTGAAAAGGACCCCCAATTTTTTTGCAGCCATTTTAGTCTTAGCCTCAGATATAATAGATATAATAAACCATTATGAAAATACAAAATATGAAAACTATAATAGAAAAATAGATGCAAATAAAATTACATGTCAAAGTCACTATTTTAATTTTCATGTAAACAACCAATACTTGAAATATATGTTGATTGTACATAGGCTCTGATAGAAAATCTTTGTGTACTTTCCTATTCAAGATTGTTCATAAATTTAAAGCACGTTCACTGAATACATCGTGAACAATAGAAGACTAGACTTCCCATTTTATTTGATTCTTACATGATCTTTTAAAGTAGTTGATAAAGTTTCAATATCGTGCTGCTTAGAGCTAGGGCTCAACAAATAATAAACCGTTGGTATTATTATCTGGTGTGTAATCGAATCGTTATCGGGAAATTATTGATCCTGAATAGTAGTGAAAGCGATAGAATGTTCTTAGTTACGAGGTACTTCTATATAATGTTAATAAATTACAAATAAAATAATTATAAACACATGTAAGTGCAATACTGCACATTATATGTATAAAGGGAAGGCTTTAAAAATAACAAATTGCCGTGGTAATTAAGTCTTTTAAAAATGTTAGAAAATTTAGACCATAAGAGAATTTTATATATTATCTTAAAAGGAAAGATAAACTTGAGATTTATCAGTTAAGTTTTGATATATCCTATTTCACTCTGAAACCTATTTATAGGCTATAGGAATAGCACGCTATGCCCGTACGTGCCATCCACGCATGCTAATCAATTGTTATAGACATTAATATATCTAGGAATAGAAGAATCGGGATCCAGTAACATAAGCTCTTAATATTGGAAAGTCTATTTGATTACGTTCATTAAATAATGAAAGATGTTGGCATTCTAACTTGGTAATCTATATATTGCATATAAAAGAAAGTAGTACGACCGGGGTAGTACCACCCTCTCATAGAAAATCGACGTGAAGTAACAGTACTTGCATTGTTGCGTTTCGTTCAGTCAGTGAGAGCGCCGGAAGCCCACCTCCTCTTCTCTCTCCTCTCCCTCGCCCTCCCCTAACCCTTGCCCCCAAAGGGTGGCAACGCACTTGCGACTCCTCTGGTGTTGTTAGCGTCCATCGACGGTGGTGATCACTTAACACCAGGTGACCCACGTATTCGTTTGCCACCTATGACATAAAAAAAAAGTTTTTTGAGACTCAATCACGCCGAAACTACTGAATGTCTTGATATAAAACAATGACCATTTGAAGCCGATTTTTTGGTAGATGATTTAGACTTCCATTGTCTTGATTCCATTTCCATTTTTCTAATGCTGAACGTAGCGGGCGGAATAAGTTCATCTAACATGATTATTTTATTGATAAAGAGTATGTGCAACAATAAGCCTTCTGCAGGCCATTTCTTAGTTTTTCTCCGTGTTGGTATTTAAGTTGTTATTGTATATTAGAAATGGGACTATATTATTTTTAATAATGGACTTACGGTTAATATAATTAATTTTAGAGTTAATGTTATCAAAAACATTTTTTTGGATAGGCTCCTAAAAGAATTTAAGCACTATTGTCACTTAGTGTGAATCATGTTTTTATTAACAGGCTTTGTTGTCTGTTTGATTGTCTGTGATTTTACAATTGAATTAACTAAATGATAATGCAATTTTAACTTCTTAATTATTTTTTTAGTTTATTAGTCGGAAAAAGTCTACCTTGCTCTTGCGTTCTATTTCCATATATGAAACATATATAAAAAACATTTTTTTTAATTGAGATGATATGTTTTTATAACTAATATGTAGTACTTTGAATAATATTCTCATGTATTAAAATCACAAATACTATCGCATTCAAATCACTCTTAAGATTGGGAGAATTGAATAATTTGAAATAAGTTAAAAATAGTTTTCGTATTGCATCTCTTCCTTTATCGTTCAGACCATTTTATTGTATGAGAAAACCTATGTAACACGTGTACCTATTCAATTACGCTATCTTCCATAATAAAAATAAAGAATGACAGCTCTCACTGAAAATAGTATAGGAAATATTTTTCTAAGTAGCAATTTTTAAAAGTAGACTATATAATTTTACTATGTTCATGTATACCTTTTTTTTTCGAACTGACTACGTTATTAGCCTGGCTAGGCCTTAACAGCTTCACCGGACTACTAAGGCGAGCGCTTAAGGCACTCAGCTGATTTTATTTTGACAATTAGCTCAAGGATGCACGGCAAAATTCGGCTTGGGCTGTTGCCTAATTCGTGCAATTCACGACCTAACTGAGCTAACCTAAGCTAAGATACATATTCATACGTATATTCGCTAGTGAGATATATATGTGTACCAAGGATATGTACCTCAATAACTCTTATATGTATTTCTTGTCGGATGATTTGTTTACGTATACCTTTTATGGCTTTGACAACGCAATCTTTTTGTTGGCAGGTTTTACCGGAGAAATTGGATTTCCCGTACTCTTGGGCGATGTATCTTTTATTTCACATGCATTTCGCACAAATACTACACACTGCGTCAATATGCCTGACACTCTCGTTGGCTATATGGAGATATATTGCGATAAAGTGAGTAAAATATTTAGACGATTTAAGATAAAAATTAATGGACAGCGCGTAGTTACTACAGATAACGAGATGCAATTTAGCGTAAAGAGTTGTTACGATGAAAATTATCTTTATCGTCTGATCTGCATTAATTATTTATGTCTAGATAACATTTTATATCTATACGGTATATGTAGTAAGATAAACACGGGTGTCTATGGGAGATAAGATTTTAGTTTTTTCTTTGATATTTGAAGTGAATGTTCTTTATCGACGTAGGGAGGCATTTTAGAGCATATAAAAACGTATGTAACGTTTTTCGGTTACGCGCCATCTTAATTTCTGTACATTTTTCCGTTACGCGCCATGTTTATTTCTAAAGGTGCGCTCACAATGATCAGATTCCGTGGAATGTAAACCATACATTTCATATTTCAGTTATCATAAGCCATTAATTTCACAAATATATAATAACAATAATAGTAATAATTCCATTATAATTAATGAAATATAATTGATGAAATGCTATTATAATCTTAGTAACCATAAGGTAAAATAATTGAATTATTTGTATCCATGTTTATAATAATAAAAGCCTTTTGCTTAAACTTTATCTAATTTAGCTTTATTTAGCCAATTTCTGTAAAGTTGTAAATATAGTAGATCATTTTTCGAAAAATGATGTCAAAGAAGTTTCACTTCTTACGTGTGTACACGCACGCACGTATTTTTTTTATAACTTTCAGAAGGCCAGTCGCAATGACTTAACCTAGAAAACCTAATCAATAACGTAAGTAATAAACAATTAGAGTTTATTCTGTCAATTTAAAACCAACTAATAACTTGTTACATTTAAAACATAAGTTCTTTACACCTGCTCTCATTCTCAGTGTTATGTTTCTTATTGAAGTATTTATACTAGTGGGCGCCCAGTGGTCGACATTTGACCATAGTTCATTGATTTTTTTAAGTTTGAATTTTATTAGGGTTAATATCATTGTTGAATGTAGAATGAAAAAGGGTAATTGGAACGTAAGAGTAAAATAATACATACAGTCGAGCATAGCAACCTCCTTCTCAACCTTTTTTGAAGTCCTTTATTGACAGATGTCAAAATGTCTTTTTTTATTTACATGTGTGTATATGTTGTGTAAAATTGAAGCATTAGTGTGAGTAATGCATATTTTAATTAATTTAATGTACTTCCAATGCAGTTTATATAAAATTAATAGCTTTCTGCACTTCTTCTCCATATAAACTTTAAATATGCAAAATTTAACGTTCATCCGTTCGCCTAATTCCGTTAAAAAGGGATACAAAGTTTAGGCTTCACGTATTAATATATATGATATTTTCGCAGATACTCCGATAAAAGCCACATATTGTGTACAGAACGCCGGTGCAGCATCGCTATATTGATGAGCTTCATTCTGCCACCGATACTGTGTACACCTACATTTATGGTGAGTTATACCTTTACAATTAAAATTTCACTTTTGGCCCTTCCTCCATACTAGTACGCGCCTCGATTTCCAAATGTCCTTCGCTAACAATATTCATGATTTTCCATACAATATTAATTAACATCGAATGGATAATATGCAAATCGTTTGTTTGTTCTACAGGTATTCGATATTCATACTAAGAACGTGACTGATGCGTACGGTAACCCAGACGTTGCATACCATGTCGATTCTGATTATCAAGGACGATTATATCAAGCTAACTTTTGGGTTCATGCGGTTGTAATTAAATTACTGCCTTGCTCAATCCTAACCATAATAAGCGTTTGGCTTATACGAGCATTGTACAGTGCCAATCAACACCAGAAGAATTTGAGGAGCTACAGTGCATGTCCTGCGGCGGAGAAAATGGTTAAAAGGCAAAGTAAAGCAGACAAACGAACGGACAGGACGACTAAAATGCTTCTGGCGGTTCTTCTTCTGTTTCTCGTTACGGAGCTACCGCAGGGTATATTGGGACTGATGAGTGGATTGCTGGGATGGTGCTTCTTTAAGAGATGTTATGACTTATTCGGGGAACTGATGGACTTTTTGGCACTGTTGAACGGCGCAATCAATTTCGTGCTATATTGTTCGATGTCGCGACAGTTCCGGCAAACCTTTAGGCAAATGGTTCTGCAGCCTCCTCTAGCACGTTTCTTACCACCAACTGCCTCGCACTCTGATTCGCACAACCAGAATACGTGAGTTTTTCTATTATATAAACTTTGCCGCTTTGCATCATAATTTATATTAATATATGCGCTTTCATTGTGTAATTTGACCAATTTAAGTAGATATATTATAAAATTGTTTGCAAATTGCATGAAAGTTTATTACTATATGAAGATAAACTTAGCTTATATGTTAATTATAAGGTATGAAATTGTTTTCCTCCCTGCAGGTACACAGAAAAGATAAAAAGATAACAAGCACGCCAGCTCCAATATTCCTAAATATGAATATGTGAGTAACATGCATCTGATTTCTAATATAAACTTGTTTGCTAAATTATATTTATTTGTGCATGTTTATTATTTTACCATTATACTGACATAATGTTTTACATTTATTTATTTATATATATATCAGCTATTACATACATTTATGCCTAAATTCACGAAATATAGCCATTTTTATGTATTCTAGATAACGACTGTAAGGTTCCTAATTAACCAAAGATTATAGTTGCGACACTGAATCGCCTCTTTCCTTTTCCGATCGGTTATTGTAATGGACTGTCATGTAAATTGTTGTCTTAACTCAAAAACACAGTGATTAATTAATTCACGGTGTTTTCATTAATAATATACCACAACGACTATAATGACATTATTAATGAAAATGTTATACAGTTTATGTCCATCTTATATAATTACACTTTTTAACTGTAAATAATTTTTTTTATTGATCCTTGTGCTTTGGAATTTATTTATAGAAGATTTTTTTTTTCGAACTGACTATGCTATTGGCCGGTTAAGGTCTTTACAGCTTCACCGGACTATATTTATAGAAGATAATCTTCTTTTATACATATAATAAATATGAAGTGTCTGTATGTAATATCCAAATAATAAAAAAATACTGATTGAGTATGAAAGTATACACGCTGCTGATAACAAAAATGCAATTTTTAAAGATTTTGTCGGTCACTCTGTCTGTCTGTTCCGAGTAATCTTTTGACGGAAATTGCACTGGCAGAAAGCTGAAATTACAGCGGGCTACTTAAGCTACTCTAAATTAGACTAGCTGTTAACCATGGTTTCGTCCGCAATGCATCTCCAAAACGGTTGGACCTATTTTCACCGGCAGATAGCGACATCATAACAAGTAATATAATCTATTTTAATGTAGACTAACTGTTAACCGTGGCTTCGTCCACAGTACTATCTCCAAAACGGTTAGACCGATTTGCATTAATTTAAAAAAACGCGACACTCATTTATTGCAACCATTATTTGTAAACTACAGTTAATTACAAAGAGATAAAATTGCGTAGACACGTAGTTACTATGAGATAATAAAACCATTTTCATGAGAACGAAGTCGCGGGTACAAGTTAGTTATTGAAATAAATTTCACTCACATCGCCTTCACGTATCTTTTGCAAATGTGAGCCCATTTCTTGCACTCGTTCTTTTGTCATGGCAATATATTTCATGGAAATTAGGTCACATTTTTTCTACATATATGTCACAGTCTATTGGTACAACTATTATTATGTTATTTGCCAATATTATAAGGAAAGTTTTAGTTTTATTTCGAACTGTAAAATAATGAGTCTAATATATTTCTTCTTTAACTATACTTGTGATAATTTTAGAAGTAAAAGCATGTATTAAGCTTGCTATATTAAACGAGCTGGTGCTTGTAATTCGGATTACGTGAACATGATTATTATTCTATCGTTAGTGCTTAGCATCTATGAAAAATAATAATGATTTATCTTCTATACATATAATAAGAAATATAAATGTAAAGTGTTTTTTTTAGATTTTAGATTTTATGTGAAAAAAATTGTTGCATGTCTTGGAATGAATATTAAAATAAATTTCAAACATGTTTAGAAATGTTTGTCTGCATTTTTGTATGAACACGCATCACTGCTAAAGTACTGGGTTCACAATAAACTCTCAGAAAGAAAGACAAAAGCATATTCTCGGGAGTAACTTAGTGTTTGTTTCATTAAAATCAGTCCACTCTATCAAATGTTATTGTAGTTTTAATAACAACGCGGCGTAAGTACGAGATAAAAGTAGACAAATAAATGGATTTAATATATTCAGATGGCTTTATTGATCACTGTTTTTATATAAACTTCCACGCAGACGAAGACGCGGGCACAGCTAGTATTATATATAATAGTGTTTATATTGTGTGGGAATAAATTATATGTTGTATGTTAAAAGATATTCTCGTATCATTTATAGCTTGAAATTATTATCATCACTACTTTTCATGACTTCCACTTTTAACTATCGCAAATGCGATCTTTTTTATATCATTGGAGGTAAACGAACATGTGGATCACCTGATGTTAAGTGATCACCACCGTCCATAGACACTTGCAACACCAGAGGAGTTGCAAGTGCGTTGCCAGTCTGTGTTTGGGAGAAGGAGGAGGGGGGAAGTGGGAAACGCAACAATGCGTCGGTTTTCTTTAAGAGGGTGGTAGTACTCCGGGCGAGCCGACCCATTCATGTTTCACCAGTAATAACTTCAGCGTGGCTCTACCACGTACAAAATCTTTACAAGGCAATAGTAATCGATTGCAGTTTACTTGCCATGAACAATTGTTTGAACGAATTTAATCAAAATGCCTATTAGTTATTCGAACTAATAAAAACATGTTAGTTTGTACTTACAGTATTAATACATGAAGATATTTTCAAATGAAATCATTCATTGTAGGTTTTGAGAAGGCGCTTTTGAACTACAAAACTACTACCGAGTTGGAAAATGTAAGGAAGAACTGGCAAAAACTCGATCGGGTTTATCTTTTTAACGTACATATGTTAACAACTATATATCTCACTGATATACAAGTAAATAAATTAACACATGATGTAATACGAATAGCTATTAAACATTTACACGTTAATTGCTAACGTATTGTTTCAGTGCGAAGACATCAGTACCTTGAGGGCGGATTACAAAGCGGAACGCACCCGTCATTTGTGAACATTTCCTGTAAGGATTCAGGCGGCTGACGTCTCCCTCGATACGATCCCGGGTTAAGTTTTAACGTGTCAAATGACTTCGTATTCAGTGTCGTATGAGTAACATTTCTACGCATATATTTAAATATATTAAGGTTGTTTTTAATACGTATAATAAAATAATTGTATATATTAATAATTTTTATTTATTTTATTTCGATAATAAAACGGGCTATAAATTATCTTTGTGATACAGGAATGTGTTCCGTTGCTCTGTACCTATATACTGGTAAACTTCTTTTAAGTTTTTAAAGAATAATTCAATGTATAATTTTGTAAAATCTGGCCATGATTACTATGTAAGCTGATTAGCGCTATACTCATTTTCTAATGTTTCTTTATTATTTTTGTTAGCTATATTTCATATGCACGTTCAATTTATAATTTATTACAGTTTAATTAATTGTGACGTAATAAAACGTAATGTAATTTAATTGTAAATAAATTGTCTATTTATAGAATATACTTGAAGTTATGTTATATGATCTGGACATTTAAATAAATGTAAGCGGTCGCATTCGTTACCGCCACACTGAGTGTTGTGTGTTGGAATACGTTTGGGCGTCTTCGTAAAGTCTCGGTACAGGGCTTGATGACAAAGTACGCAAGCTGTCTTATTTAAAATAAAATAAATATATATATACGTAATTGAAACGAATTATTGTAACTGTATATATAAAATGCTTCAAAATGATAAGAGTAGTAGATTCAGTAAAATAAAATAAAAAACCTAGTCATGCTGCAATACTGGCTGTGCTTGGGGCTCTTCAAGTATAACGCCATCTAGTGTCGATTTATATTACTAATAATTCTCCACGAAAAATAGAAACGCTTAGGTGTTCCATTTTTCGTCGTGGGTTTAAGGGACTTAGGGGGCTTAATATGTTGAATATAGTTCGGGATTCGTTCACAATTTACGAAAGGCGAAAAAAGAATAAGTTTTATGAAACTTCACACACAAACCACGAAGCAGAAGATAAGGCTCATTAGATACACTACTAAGTTAGAGTAACGCTACTTTTGATATTGCCGAAAATTCTTTTTTATTCGTGTCTGTGTTGAAAAGAAAAAGTTGAACAATCAAACAGTTAAATCTAGTTTTCCTATATCTGTTTGGGAAGCTTTGAAAATATCCGGTCGAGTCAACATGACCATTATATTTAGTAAAGTGAATTTCTTATTAAAATTGTAAGCTGTAGTGTCTTGGTTTAACAGTATGAATAAGAAATTGCGGACTTTTATTCGCCGATTATAAAAAACAGCATTGGGAATAAAGGAAAATCACTACATATTATAAAACAAAGTTCTCCGAAGCGTCTATCTGTTCACGTTAAACTCAAAAACTACTGAGTGGTTTTTGATGCGGTTTCACTAGTAGATAGATTGATTGACGAGGAAGGTTTAGGTATATAATTTGTTATTATTTTTTTTTATTGTAGCAAGGCAAAATGTCTGTACTGTGCCTGATGGTAAGCCCAGTACAATCCAAAAACAATGGCGACCACTGAGCGGCACAATATCCATCGCCGGTCGCCGCTGTCATGCCGGCCAGCGAAGAGCTGGATATGCACAGGCGAAACGCGACCCGCAGAAGCGAATCACTATTACGGGCTTTTTCGCCATATACATGGTGGTTGCGACCCAGTCGGGCTGTAAAACCCTACCACCCCGCAAAAACCCTACCACCCTGCATAAAACCCTACCACCCCGCCAGCTTTATAAACTGCTTGAAATATAACGATAATTGTTGGAAGTGTCGGAAAAAGCTATGCCGCGTGGGAGCTTTCAAACACTGCCTAATCTCTTTGAGATATAACAAAACGATTAAGATAATAAACCACGCAGACGAAGTCACGGGAATCAGCTAGTGTTAGATAAAAAAACTATTCCGTGTATGAATTAGTATGTACTCGCGCAAAAAGTGAAACTTCTTTGGGTTATTGTCACGTTTTTATATGTTTTATTTGAAATTTAATATTAAATTTACCAAGAAGAATGAGCCAAGAATTTCTCACTGTTTACAAAAAGCCTTTTTTTGATGTGAAACATCTATAGATGCGGGTAACCTGATTCTTGGCTTGGCGACACGTGGCGACGCAAAACACGAACTTTGCATTATTAACGAAATACTCAAAAACATTTGCAACCCTATCTGAATAAATATAAGATTCAAATTGTTTTGTCAGCCACTCGTTCTACTAGTATTACGCGGCACGCGGGACTTGGAGGCTGGTAATATATTATTATATTATATTACATACGTACGCGTAACTGACGTCGTGCCGGTAATTCTTTTTTCCTGGCATATCATACCTAAAGAAGTTTCACTCCCAATATTAGTGTTTGTAAACTTTATTCTTAGATATAATGGATTTTCTAATTATAAGACCAAACAATGTTTTATATAATATATAAGTAGATATATTAAAACTATTGTTAATATATAACAATTATTGATGTAAAAATAATATAAATACAAACATAAAAGCAGGCTGTTTATACGCATGAGGTAATATAATAAACTGAATGTCATTTCTGACGAAGCTTAAGCTCATACGGTTTCAATTGATTCAATTCACCTGTAATATGAAGATTACATTAAATTAATTGATGAAGTCATTTACGAAAGTCTAATATGACAAAATACTTGTTGTAAATAATGGTATATAGTATAAAAAAATATATATACGTAAAACATTTATAATTTTTTATTGTAGTCATTTTAGAATCCTTTTACTCCACATAATATTTATTTTAAATTCATTTGTAACTCATCATCGTCATTACCCTTATCCCACCTAAGTAAAATGGTGGTAGAGCCACGCTGAAACTATTACTGGTTTCAGCATGAATGGGTCGGCTCGTCCGGGGTAGTACCACCCTCTCATAGAAAACCCACGTGAAGTAACAGTGCTTGCATTGTTGCGTGTCGTTCGCTCAGTGAGAGCGCCGGAGGCCCACCTCCCCTCCCCTCTCCTCTATCCTCTCCCTCTCCCTCCCCTACCGCTTCCCCCCAAAGGGTGGCAACGCACTTGCAACTCCTCTGGTGTTGTTAGTGTCCATGGACGGTGGTGATCACTTAACATCAGGTGACCCACATGTTCGTTTGCCACCAGTGACATAAAAAAAAAAGTCGGCACAACATGTTTTCTTTTTCCAGTTTCTCCTGTCAAATGGCATGTCAGTATTCACACCTTTTACGCACATATCATTTTTCACGCAGTCCATCCATACCTTTTTCGGTCTTCCTCGACTCGTATATCCGTTCACCATCATACTCAACACTTCTCTAGTAACATGGTTTTCATCTCTCCACATGACATGCACATAACATGCTAACCTATTACTCCTTAACTTATCTGTTACTGGTGCTATTTTCAAACTTCCTCTGATATATTCATTCCTAATCTTATCCATTCTAGTTACACCACACATCCACCTTAACATTCGCATCTCTGCCACATGTAATTTTCTCTCATCCGTCTCTTTCGTAGCCCTTAGATGCATACAGCATGACCGGTCTTATCATCGTTTTATAAACCTTCCGTTTAAGTTTCAAAGGCATTCGTGGGTTACAAGCTACAAGCTACCCCAGACACATTTCGCAATATCATTTCATTTGCAACTATGAGTAAAAAGTTATAATTTATTTTCTATACAATAAGATGTAAAAAGAGCACACATCTCCATTAATAGAAGCTCGAAAAGTGATAAATAACTATTAAATATCAATTTGAAGCAATGAGAGTTTCGTGGTAGCGTTTTCGAACACCGTGTCGATCAATGTAAGTTGACCCTTACAACAAACTAAAGCTTTCGTAGAAGACAAACATGACCATAAAACCATAACATAGACACTTCCGTTTCCCGCCAGTATGCCCACTTTTGACAATAAATATCACTAACTGCCGGTTAAATGCCTTACCTCTCTCGCCCGATCATGCCAAAGAGGTGCGTTCCGAGCAACGCCGTTTTTTGCATCGCTGAGTCGATAAATACCAGGCAGAATTTAAAATATCAAGCTTGGAATAAGGTAAGCAAATTAATATGCGTTTTATTGTATGGTACGGCTTTACATAATTCGTCTTGCGAGCTACCACACTCATGTTGAAACTCTGTCGGCACGTTTCGGCAATACCACTTGAGAGCCAGTCCTTTCTACATTTAGCGTGTGGTGGTACCGTATGTCAAAATAGTCATTTTGTATCAGGTGAGATTGTGGATATAGGCTCACACCTGGGGCATTTCACGGGAAGCGGACAACGAAAAAAAGGTGAGGTTCTGAAATTCGTTCATATTCAGTCTATTTGGACTTCTATTAGGTATGAATGTGAATGCATATATTTTTTTCTATCACGTTTATTTGTCAAGTTATGCGCTTCTAAAGAACAGTCACACCTGAAATTCAGATTTTTGGAAGTAGTTTTTCGAAGTGAACAAATTTACAATAACATATTAAACGCAGCGATTTATATAGAAGAATACTTGCTCTTTTTGAAAATAAAATAAAACTTGGAAAAAACTATTTTTGAAACGTTCAAAACCGAAAGTAAATTTTTCGAAACAAAATTTTAATAACTTGGGCATCTTTTTTATATCAAAACGTAGGTTAAAATACACATAAAATATAATATAACTTTTAAAGTTGGCACAGAATTGGTTAAGGAGATAGATCGAATTGATGTATATGTATGTCGCACTGTACTAAGATCTGGGACTAGCATAGTTGGGCGATGTTCCGTGAAAATAGACATACTCAGTAAAACTGTTGAGTAAATATTATAAGGACAATAGAATGAAATAACACGGTAATAGAGACAAAACGATTTTACTTTATAATTTGTACAGTTTTATAAAGGGAATTTATGTCAGAACTGGTGCTATTTATATGAAGACCTTCGATTGTTGGAATAAAGGCATGCAACTTTTTTGTTCCTTAAATAGGTATATAAAGTAAAAAAGGGTAAAATAGAGCAAGTAAATAATTGTGTTTCCACAAATATATTATTCATTTCCGCGTTTTGTATTTAATATACTGGAATGATATAATACTATATATTATTACAATGAAAAAGGAATAATAATACAAGACAATAAGCGTATAATTATTTGGAATAATAAATAATTAACTAGATTAATATGTGGAAAACACATTTAAGACACAAATTCCTTAGATATTTCATAGTATACTTAAGGCTTTAAAAATGGAATCCTCAGACGAAATGGATATTACATTTTATTGAATATCAAAGTAAGGAGTATACCATATGATTGAGAAAACTACTGAACTTATAAAATACAATATTGATTTTACAACCGCTGTATTGTGCAGTATATAGTTCAAGTTTGTACTACTTGTAACTATTGAGCAATAAAATTGGGTACGTAGAGTCTTTTAAAAAGCATTCAATTTGGTTAAGTAACAATATTATCCTAATAAGATTTCTCGAATAGAGAATTGAATGTATTTTAGTTTAAATTCATGTTTAAGTACTGTGAACGCTGGGTAAAGATATTTTTTACCTCAACGGAATAAAATTATTTGATTTCGATAAAGATCACATGAAAGTCGTTGCTGTAATACGAGCCTGTAAATTTCTCACTGGTGGGAAAAGTCTATTTCCCTAGGGTGTCGTCATATTTCATCCTCATGTCAGTCTACGAAAAATAGGCAGCAGACCCAAAATGGTATGGACCTGAGTAAGTACTAATCACATAGTATTTTATCAAGGGTAAATTTATTATGTACTTGAAACTTCTAATTTTAATATAAAAAAATAAAAAAAATTAAAACACTTTTCGCTTATAGATTAGTATTAGCTTATCTTTGGTAATATTTTGTGTTCGTTTGTTTGTTACGCTCTGATGCCTTTACTATTATACAACTGATTATTATGAAATTATGTATACGTTTCCAGAGGAACAGAAAAAATACAGAGTACCTTTAATCCTGAAAAAATTTACTGTTTCCGAGGTATATATTAATTCTTTATTAACGCGAACGAAGCTGTGGGTGAAAGCAACCTTAGAATAAATAGACTGGTAGACGATAATTTGGATAAGTTTAATAAAAGCAGAGACAAATATAACACATGTCGCTTGTTGGAAACGTTCTTTATAGTTTCAAAGTAATTTAACACACACGACGCTTTCGGTCCACATAAATGAAAGCAATTGAAAACTTATTTCCGTGTGGTACGTGTTTGACTGATAAAATTCTTTTGCAAATATATTTTCATCCGCGATGGGATTTTGTTTGTGAAATTCCGAAAAGTTATATGTATAATTCATATCCCTGTAAAATGTAACGGCACTGTAATTTGTTTAACTTAATTTTTGTGATTTTCAACTGACTCAATATCTACGCTATTGAATAGAAAAAGCTAATCTTTCAAGGATTTTAGTAATCCGTTTATTATTCGCATCGAATTGAAAAAAGATATCATTTTAAAAATTAAATTAAAGGTTGTAATTTAAAATACTGCATGGCCCCTTGTTGTTCATACAGTGGACCCCCGGTAATCCGACAAACCTTTTGCAGGGCAGTGTCGAACTATCTATCCTACAAATTCTGTGGGATTATAGAGTACTTACTGCCTAAGACCACTACGGTGTTATTACAAAAAAATTAAATACGTATTGAACCCTGGCTTTAAAAAGGTTTCGTATTAAATGCACCGCGGTCGCTGAATGTTCGTCATCTTGCTCTTTTGTCTCGCTTTGGTTACGTTAGGTTAGACTTTAAGGATAACGCGAAGCTTTGCGTTTTAAAGCAAGTATTTAATAGGTATTTCACTTTTTTGTAATAACACGGCTATAGTTCGGATTTTTTTACAAATAAAACTAATCCAATAACAGATTTAATGAGAAGATTCTATAGTATACTCTGAAGTACAAATCACACTTCATTATGTATGTCGAAATTAGTATATTAAACAACATAATAGAGTACTAACGTTTTGTTATACAATTAACTAACAAAAAATAATAACTTTACTTTAGGAAATAATTGTGTACAGATAAATGTACATATTTACTAAAATACTCGAAAACTATAAATAAAAATCATAGTATGAATCAATCAAGTTGTAACCTGTTCAATCATGCATTATCTACATTAGCGACGATTGTCCAAAAATATTCAATATGTAATAATATACATGTTGGATTACAGGGGGTGCCGGATTAGACATTTATTTTTTGCTGGCTGGCTGGATTTTTTTTTTATATTATAGAAGGCAAACGAACAGGCATGTCACCTGAAGGTAAGTGATCACTGCCGTCCATAGAAACTAGCAAACATCAGTGGAGTTGCAAGTGCGTTGTCAGCCTGTGTTTGGGGGAGAGGGGAGGTAGATCTCCGGCGCTCTCACTGACCAAACGAAACGCAAAAATGCAAGCATTATTACTTCACGTCGGTTTTCTATGAGAAGGTGGTACTACCCCGGGCGAGCCAACCCATTCACGCTGAAACCAGTAATAGCTACAGCGTGGCTCTACCACCTACAAATACAGATGATCTGGCAAAAGGTAAAATTAATTTGTCATTGTAAGTTCTAAAGTGTTTTCCTGTTTTTCTCAACTAAGGTTATTGATTTGCTTTCCACTAAGTTACAATGAATGAATAAATTTAGGTGAATATTTTAGCGATCGCCGATAGCGAGTAAAAAAATCAATTGATTCGCTTCTTCAATCATCTCGTTGGTACTCGGGTGTTCGTCTCGTTCCATCGAATTCCGTCTGTATCCGAGGAAATTGGGAATCTCCGATTACTTGGATCCTATCCGAATAAAGGTTGTTCGAAATTTGAAATAACTTAACTTCAGAAAAACCTCCTTTCTACATAGAAAAAACTCTTTTGTATTGGTTAAAATCACGTCAAGTGAATCCCCCTTTACCCACTTGATCATGGAATTAAAATTAATATATTTCAATATAAAGTAATTACCCTCAATAATGATACCCTAAAACGGTTTTTTAACAATTTTACAACAATTTTTTTGTTAATGAAAATTTTGGAGAATTTAAATTAAAAAATTGATTACAGAGAAACCGTAAACGATATTTCAATGAGATTTTCAGAATTTGTTGTTTATTATTTACAGTTTAATAAATAATCGCTAATTTGAAATTATTTATTTATTAACATATTGTTAATAGACTTTTAAATAAACAAATGAAAATTGTAATGACTTCTCCCTCTGTAATGAAAAAATTTTTTTTCAGGAATAGGCATTACACGTTAAAGTTTAATATTTTGAAAGAAAATTTCACTGCCTGCTATTAGTATAAACAATATGAATTTATTTATCCCAGAGCGGCGAGCCCTGTCACTGTACGGCGAACAGGCGCGCCCTGTAAACAACTGCCTACGCTATTGACCTAGCAATGTCTTAACAGCTTCACCTCACTACTCGTTGTAGACACAGCCTAAACGTCAATCAGTGCTAATAAATACTAATGAGTTTTACAATAAAAAATAATGTTATTTAAAATAATTTTTTTAATTAAAATATAACAAACATTTATTATATTTATTTATCAACAAAAACAGGAAACATGGACAAATAATAAAATTAAATACGGGGGATCCATATTTTTACAAGCGAAACGCAGAACGATAAATTACTTTCAATATACCGTTTTGGAAATAGCACTGCAGGTAAAGCCACTGTTGACAGCTAGTCTAAATTACTTTTTATAATGTCCGCTATCTGCCGGTGAAAGTTCCATGAAAATCGGCCGAACCGTTTTGGAAATAGCATTGCGGACGAAGCCGCGGTTAACAGCTAGTTTAATATAGAATCCTAAGTACTTACAGACACTTAATTTTTATTATAAGTATAGAATTGATAGAAAAAGATATAGATATAGAAGACTAGCTTTTGTAAAATTGCCATAAAAAATAAAAGTTGGCAATATGAGATTATGTTGATTTGTGAGAAGAGATAGCATCAAAGTGGAACTACGTACTACGCATTTCAATTTGTATTTGGAGTAAAACGAAAAATACCTGCGGATTTGAGCTCTTCGGTATTTGTGTTTGTTTATATTGGGGCGGAATGGTTTTCAACGGATAAAGGTTTATTTTTTATCTCTAAGCACTCTGTGTTATGCAAATAGGTACTTACTTCTTGTTTGTGTAGCTCTGCCTATGATTAATAGTATTTAATGCTATGATTATTAATTACTAGCCTCTGCCCGCGACTTCGTCCGTCAGTCAAAACGCTTTGGAATTTGTCTATCACAGATAGACTATGAAAATTTATTAAACATAATATATATGGGCGCGACTGTACTGCCGTCTGGTTTCACTGTATGTAACAAACAAATAAAATCAAAGCATCTGTAGTGACATCTATCAGCTAACTCACTTTGTTATAAAGTGAATAAAATGAAATATAGAATAATAAATTGTAATTCATAATTTAGAATTAATTTTAGATAATACCGACGTTAAACTATAATCATTTTAGTCTCTAACATTCGTGATCTTTATAATATTGTTTTAAGAATTTTAAAATATAAATATGATTGTCACAAACGTGGAATCAATATCAAATATCATATATTTCCGGTTTATATTTATTATAATTATTTCTAGATAATTAAACGAATTCAGATATATTGTGACTTATAATTAAGAATTAAAATAGTTGTAGATTGTTTTGTAAACCGTTAATGTTACCTATGTTTGTAATTAAGAAAATATGTTCTATTATTGTCAAAGAAAAAGAGATATAGGGTAGTTTAGTGAGTTACAAATGAGCAATATAAATGTAAAGTTAGATTCAGTTAAAAACACATTCTTTGTACGATTATTAAAAGGTGACGTTGTTGAGAAGGAAAATATATTACAATTCTGACTAGTACTGTCGTTTTTGTTATGGATCCTCGAGAGAGTTATCTGGAGCACGTTCGCACGATATATACAATCAAATTAAACACATTATTAATATCATCATCAGTCTGTAAAAGACCCACTGGAGTGTCATACATCTCTTCCCGAAAGAATGTATGGGCGTTATCACCACGCCAGCCCACGACGTATCGGTGATTTCAAATTCCGATAAATTCACAGTTCTATGTTTGTGTATACGGTGGAACTACAAGAACATTTCTCAGATTCACGTTTTCTCACAATGTTTTTCTTTACCGTCAGCCGATAGTGTTATCAATTGCGATTAATAAATATAGATGAATGCCGAAACATCCATTGGTACATGTCGGGGATTCGAACCTATGGATATCCGGTGATATGTGAAATTTATTCCACCGATAAAAGCATCCGAAATCCGCGAAGTCTTGACGTGAAAATTCTTTTAGCCACGTTGAGGGATTTTTGGTAGGGTAAATACTCATGGGTTCACGTCACCGATGGCCTAGACATGCTCGAGACGTATTCCTGATGCGTCAGACTAGAGACGCGTAATATAACGGCCTGTGTACCTACATGTAATATTGATATTTTCTATTGAGTTTGTGCAGTCCATCATATGTTTGATTAATTAATTAACTGTATAAAAATGTATATAATTAGAGGAGTGCCAATAGATGTTAATAATTTCAATTTATAAATTATGAAATGCAAATAGTTCAGATTATACCTGATTTAAATTAAGAAAAAGAACACAGTTACACCATTGTTTTGTATTTTCACTTCACTGCGGTCCTTAACTGCCTCGACTTTTCTTATACATTTTTTTAAACATAATAAATCAAAAACATGGTACTATAAAGTATTACGTATGTGACACAAGATTTATCAATTTTTCTACGAACGAGCAGGAAATTCTTTATGAGAAAAGTTATGTATTGTTATAAGTTATATTTCAAAGTAAATAAGGGAAATATGTACATCGGTCGAATCGTAACTTATTTACAGATACACGAATATATTATATTATCGTCTATACATATGTATATTAGTGAAGTATACATATACATATTATAATTATTATACTTATAATTTGGTTTTAAGAGGCAAAATAAAACTCATTTGTTTCTCTGAAAAACGAAGAAACTACAATAGAAGTCTATTGTTCACCTCTCAATTTATACAATTTAATAAAACACAAAATTAATCTCACAAAAATAAATTCAGCATGCGTTCTTCGTCTTAGACAAAAATGACAGACCGTTTGACAAACGTTGAACAAGCAGTGCGCGCGCATATTCACCTTAAAGAAATAATTTTCTCTACATACATATATTTCACTAGTCCTTATTAGAAGCTGCCAGCTTTGAACATGTAAATCGCTTCCGGCTGTCGCTTTGATGCCAAAGCCAGAATCTGCGTTAAAATAGGGATATAAAATCGCATTTTAGTTACTTCCAATGCCTTGCTACGCATTTACTTTACCGATTTCTTAAATGTTCCTCTGGTCGATGCCTTAAGTTTCTAAGTTTCTTTTGGGTCGAATAATGTAATTAATTTTAAACTAACACTTGATATTTCGAATATAGGTCGGAATTAAATGACAATGCAATATATATATATCTTTATATATAAATTTCTTCTGTACGTGTTTATGTCACTGAACTCCTCCTAAACGGTTGGACCGATTTTGGTGAAATTTTGTGTGCATGTTCCAGTGGATCCGAGAATGGTAGGTAACGCTACGGTTGGCTTTTAGGATTTTTTTTAAATTATCAAAGTAGTACACTATCCGCCCGGCCCGCTAGTATATACATATACCACTTTTTTAAATCATATAAAAGAATATTATAATAATACCTTATGAATTATCCCTAACTCTTATGAACAACATACAAAATTTTAAACACGGGCTACTATAGTCCTAGCATGATTTGTTTTATGCCGACAGGCAGACCGCCCACTTGATGGTAAATGGTTACCGTCGCCTATGCACAACTGCAACACCAAGAGCATCACTGTTGTGTTGCGAACGTTGAAGAGCGCGTTTTAGTTCCTTCTTGAAGAACCCCATATCATAGCCCTGAGAAAAACCATGCTGAGTAACCTTAACTTAAACAAAACAATATAAATATCCCGACCTCTTCGATACCATCAGAGTAGACGAGCTGGTAATATAATTCCTATCGCAATTGATAGATGGCAAACTAGTGCCTCATTTTAATTATTTTCATATCGTTCTTCGTAATTTAAAATCGTCATTAGCATTCTGACCTTAAGTGCTATGAATTCCGACTTATTTTAATTTGCCATTTTTTTGTGTAAGAGCATTTTTAAGGTTTCTTTTAATATTCGATTTATTGGGATCAGAATTATGTTTAGCAGTACTAATAATGATAGAAACTGGTTTTGTTATAAATATCGATACTGATATATTAGATATTCTATGTTACAGATATGGTCATGGTCGTAGCGTCTCTTCATACTATGACAGATTAAAATATAATATTATACCACTAAATGCTCGTAGAACTCAACATGATTTAGTATTTTTCCACAAATTACTGCACAATTATATCTCATCTCCCTCCTTGCTAGAGTCTCTAAATTTTAACAACAATTTTGATTATCGTTTTCCTAAAACATTCATCCTTAAAACTTATAAGAATAATACATCTTACTGTAACCCAATTGTACGTATGACTCATTTATACAATGAGCTCGCATCCAAAAACATCTCATTAGACATATTTGACCATCGGACATTCATATTCAAAAAGACAATTAAACACATTTTATATCCATGACCATTTCAACAACAGCAAGTAAATATATCATATTCCAATATTCTCAATTATGTTTGCCATCTTGTGTTTTTCCCATATGTTAATTTTAGTTTTCATAAATGAGTTCATTTTCACTTTTTTGTTTATTCTTATTCTATTTTTTTTCCTCTAAGTTTAATGTTTCTCGGTATTTACTGTTATATAATTTATTTATTTTTTATTATTATTAATAGTGTAAGTTAAGTTTCTATGTGATAAAGTGCTTTAGGTCTTCAGTTTAGTTTACTATTTTTTTTAATTGTTTATGACTGTTGACTGTTTGCTATATCCACATGTAAATAAATAAATATCGAGTGTGGAGATACTCTTATATATTCGGATAACTTTAACACTTGGCTTTAACTTGCTCGTGTTATAATAGTAGCCAATATGAAGTGAATAAACAAATTTTATTACGTTTTATTCATCTCGATGTAATCAAATTATCGATAGAAGCCAAGTAGTCGTGGGTATATTGGTTACACAGACTATACAAGCAGAATTGAAAGATTATTTGAATGCTGTGAGATTAATATTAATGACACAGCTGACAGGATAGCCGCAGAAAAGTACAGTATCCCATAGAGCACCATTAAAAATATATTAGGATGTGAGTTTGATAACCAACCAGACCAACCAAAAATATTCTATGATCAAGGAGATAACGCTTTTGTATCTAATATAACTGCTTCCTCTGCGTATGTTTGTTATCTTACCGATTTTGATTTTAAAAATGGTTAAGAAAGATTATCTCTGAGCACAAGGCAGGAATTTGCGACAGTTCAAAAATAATATTCCTGGCAATTTGTTACGATTTATCCTGAACCGATAGCTCAAATTTCAGAAGATGTATTAACAGACTGTATTGAAGGTCTAAGTAAAGAACTAGATAACGTACCAGCAGAAAATTTATGTCACTTTGAAGAGGCACATCTTCGCGATGATCCCGAAAGGAAGACAGTTTTATTTAGGCGAGGAATAATATGCCTTGGAGTTATAATTAACGCAATCAAAATCAGCTTCCCTGTGATGTTCTGAGATAATGCTAGTGGTGAAGTAGTACCACCTTATGTAATTTATTAATCAGAACACCTCTGGACAACATGCATCATTAGTGATTTAGTGCTAAATGAAAAAATTCGACTCGCTACATTTAAGCATCAATATTAAAGGCTCGGATTCTGTCAGAGTATTTGTTTTTTCTCTGACAAAATTTCATGATCATTTGAAGAAAAAACATTTCTGGTACACTGTAATAAACCTATACCAGGTCAAAGGTTAGACACTCGCAGTATTATAGGATATGACACTTTATGGTTACATTTAACACATAAAATAATAATATCAAAACGAATACTAATAGACAACAAAAAGAGCCTTTGGTAAAAAAAAAACTTATAATTTCAATACTATGGATAATAACTTAAATAAAACAATATTGAATAACTGGTGATTAAACCTGCAAGCGGCGGCCCGGAGTTAATAACTTTTTATAATAAAACGGGCAATAAACCCTTTTGTTTGTTCAAACTTCGAAAAATGATCCTTTGTTAGTTGGTTGGCTTCACTCTCAGTTCACTTTAATTTCACCCGACGGTCATTGACACTGTTCTTTAACATAGACGCTTCGAGGATTGAGTATAATTTTAGTATGTTTCTAGATAATTAGGTCAAATATTAAGCACCTATTTTTTTATTGATTTAGAACGAGAATCGAGTGCAAAGTGTTTTCCATAAATATCGCTACTGTCTAAACATTCATCTGGTATATATTTAGCAAAATATTTTCAACTACACTAGAGTTGTTTTTTTTTGTGATAGTTTACTTCACTTAAAGTTCTGGCATACATCGAATAATTTTGTATTAGAACACCGAATCAAGTACGCTACTCTTAATTACAGATAGATAATTCTAATCTAAAAAAGTATTAAATTAATCCGCTTTTATTTAAAATTAAATAGAATATACGATAACAACCTACCGATATATTCAGTAATAAAAAACTAAACTAACTGTGTTCGATGTTACGGTTATTAGTTTTTACATAGACACGCATTGAGCTAACATACGAGATGAACTCGTAAAGACAGATAAAACGTTCAGTTCAGTGATTGCATTGACTCTTATATTAACCTAAACCTTTTTAAGTATTTCATAAATATGTATCACTCGTACTAGTTGGTACCCGCATGTTGCGCTAAGCATTAAGTAAACTTTTATTTTAAAACATGCAAAAAGTCAATCGACTCCAAAAAGTAAAAATTCCGCATCTAATGGTCATAGTGCTATATCGATACGCTCAATAGTTTTAGCGTGAATAAAGTTTAAATTAACTGTATTGTCATTATCTGTAGATATATAAACTGATCATGAACAAAGTGAAAGTAGCAATTCAGAAACGATGGCGAAAACCGATATATGTACAATCTATTACAATTTGCTGTCGTCTTGGTCTGCAAACTGCAATACACTGGTTGAAACATAAAAACGCAATAAGCTAGAAGACAGTCACTGTGAGGTGTATGTTACCATACACATCGTAGTAACGATCCAGTTGGTTAGAGGCATCATAGCATCCCGCGTGATTGATGGCATAAGATCACTGTTAGACATAATTCTGCCTCAAAGATTGCTACAACGACTGATTCTGTCCTGCTCGCATTCAACGGGTTATCTTTCATATTCAATCGGTTCAATTTGTGGTGAATTTACTAACTCTGCATCTTCTGTTGCATAGTCGCTACTCGATAACATTTTGGTCCCACAGGTCGTTCATTCTACAATATGTTCCGCTCGCTGGCATTTAAGTCTAGTTATTCTAATGTCTATGCTTTCTTTCATTTACGAAACTTATCTTTTCTTAATTCGATCGCGCAGAAAACCTTCTCTATTTGCTTTTGAGTACCTCTGAGCTTATTACTGCGGTCAAAGATAAGCCATCGTTGGTCAGTACTATCAGTCACCTTTATACCTATATCACACACTCATTAAATTTTCGTCTTGAGAAATTTCAGTATGTACAATTACGAGATAATATGACATAGCCTCTTAAATGGTGTGCAATTAAGTTGGGTTCTATGGTTGACTACTTTCGCTTACTTGAGCCTATTTAACTTGATAGCTTGTTCCGGGTACTTTAAGAAATGAACTAATATGAATTGTAAAATCAACTACTATGAAATTTCTGTTGAATTCATCGAGTTTTGCACTCACATCCTCCATGGTCTATCCCACTCCTCCGGTAATGAATATGAGAGCAAATTATACAATGTTATTACTTTTGTAAATATCACAGTTTTTGTGGCTTCATTACACTTTTGTATTCTGGAATGTTTTCCATTTGCTACCAATGATATTATAATTAAAAAGATACGTTACCTACATGATATTTTCTCAAAACAAATGGCACGATAACGCACACATACGTAAGTTAATATTGTAACGCCACACTGTCTTTGATAAAATGTGGAGGTAAAGTGCCATATTCTTAATATTGGTCGTGAAAAAAAAGTTACACGGGTATATTGACGAGACAGCCGTTAAGAATAAACTAGCTAGTCAAGTTTCAACAAGGCGCTGTCGAAGCGCTTATAACTTACCTATATAGTACCGTATAGTTATAATATCATTGTTTGCTACTATATTCAATAACGAGTAAGACCGATATTTTTTTTTGGTAATTATAAATTTTCTTATTTTAAATTGATCGGTAAGTATTTAATTCCCTGAGTTTTTCATCAAAATACTAAGAAAATTGAAGATCTATGCTAATACTGCAAGCCTTTGCTAAATTATTTGTAGTATTCTTTGTGCTTTAATTCACGCATATTAATTTTTTCATTGTGATTAGTTAAACGACATTTACTTGACATTTACAAATCGATTTATTACCCCGTCATCTAGTCTAATTATCACAAATTGGTTAACATTAAAAGTTTCTTCATAAAAAGTTAGATATGCTAACTGTCATGGTGATGTGTCAAAATATATCCGAGTATACAATATTACATACACCGACGTCCATTTTAATATAGAATAGATTATTATAAAGTTTATTAAGTGTCTTTATTTGGTTGAACGTGTTAACCTTTGAAAGTGCCAATCAGATTTGCAGTGTTTTTTTTAATGCATTAGTATATTGATAGAGAAAGGTTATATGTTTTTTTTAGTTTGACTGGGTGCTGATTTCCCAGTAGAGGGCTCCTCTGTCGCGGGTAGACAGATACCTTTTTATTCTGTGTTTTAATTGTCTATCTCTATTTTTCAATTTGTGATTCTTATTTTTTATTTTGTTTACTTTTCTGGCGTTTTACCTCATTTTTTGTATCCTCTTTCTTTTCCATCTTGTGTTTCTTCTGTCTTCTTTTGTTCCACACACAAACTGTTTCTTCATTTCTTATTAATTTAGTATCATTTCTTCTCTTCTCCTGTTTCTTCTTGCTATTTGGTTTCTAGTTCATTTATATTTCATTTCTAGTCGTTGTTGTTCTTTCTACATTCATTAGTTTCTTTTTACTTTCCTCTCACTTTAGGGTCTGTCTCACATGTGTCAATGACTTCCTTGTTCTTCCTTGGGGTTTCTCACGATCCTTCTGTTCTCCGAGTTCCGATGTTGATAAATTTTGGGTACTTCATAATTTCTTACTGTTTTTTGTTTTTATTCACTGTCCTTGGTGAGCTTTATCTCTTGATTTTAGATTGTTTTCTATTGTGTTTATTATTATTTGTATATTTATACTCCTTTTAGTTTTACTAGTCTTTGTAACACTTAGGCTTTTATTAAAAAATAGAAGTCCTAAACTTGTTACCTTTTACTTAGTCTCTTAGTTTTATCCGTTGAGTGTGGTTGAGTTCATGAACTTTATGGCATTGGTTTTAATAACTATTGTTTCTTATTTTTTGACTATGTTTTCTTTAAGATCTTACATGTACGTTATTTCTTTTATAGGTTTCCTGTTATTTTTAGTTGCAATAACAATCACTTTGATTGGTTTCTAATGTGTTATTAAGTGTGGTTTATTTTAAATTTGTTTTTATTATTGACTAGCTGTACCCGCAGCTCCGCACGTGTTTTTTAAAAATCGTATTAAAGCCTTATAGAATTGTGAGACTATGTACAACTACAGAAACGCTCTTTAAAGACAATTGTAAGTACGACGCGCACGCAACTAAAAGTAACATGTAACGTGTACATTAGATATATAAAAACAAAGAGCGTGCCTAATGAGGTTTGTTATCAGCAACACATATGGAACCACAACCAACCATATAACTACCTCGGTGCTCACTTACACTGTATAAGGAACTATTGAAACAATAACTAAAAATATTATTAATAATATTTATATTTACATTACATTTAATATATATTTATTTAATATACCATTATAATTAAGACTTAGTGACTATACAAAAAATAAATGCTTGTCTTTTCCGCAACAAATGGTATTATGGAAACTCTTTACGTAATACGTTTATAATCTAGGATCTTATTATCATTAATGTTATTAATAATTATAATGTCGAATTGTAAACAATAAGCCGATAATTATTTCTCTCATTAAAAATAAAGAATGAGTTGAAATCTTGCTAAATTTCATGCAGACAAAGTCGCGAGTAACAGCTAGTCTAAAATAGAATAACCACAATTACTTTTTATTAGGTTCGCTATCTACCAGTGAAAGTCCCGTGAAAATTGATGTAACCGTTTTGGTGATAGCATAGCGGAGGAAACCACGGTTAACAGCTAGTATAAACTAAAATTGCTTAAATTACTTTTTATAAGATCAGCTATCTGCCAGTGGAAGTTATCTGAAGATCAATCGAACCCTTTTGGAGATAGCAATGCGGGCGACGTCATGGTTAACAGCTAGTATAAGCTAAAATTGCTTCAATTACTTTTTATAATGTCCGCTATCTGCCGGTGAAAGTCCCGTAAAAACGGTCGAACCGTATCGTAGATAGCACTGCAAGCGAAGCCACGGTTAACATCTAGTCTAAATTAAAATTACTTAAATTACTTTTTATAAGGTCAGCTATCTGCCAGTGAAATTCCCGTCAAAATCGGTTCAGCCGTTTCGAAGATTACCCGGATCAAACAGACAGACCGACAAAAATTTTATAAATTGCATTATTGTTATCAGAAGCGTGTATACTTTCATACCCAATCAAGAAGGATAAGGTAAGGTAAGGTAAGAAGGATCATTCAATTAAAGTACGCGATCACCCAAAACTCATCAACCAGGTGATTATATGTTATTTAGATTTAATTACAACTGACAAATATATGATGTGGCGAACTGATAGTATTCTAGCTTCGTCTATTACTTTATTATTCAGCTAGACCATTTATAGTTTTTACTGTTATTTTATTACTCAAGTAATGATTTAATTTTTATTGTCTGTTCATTTTTATCTCTAATTCTTTGCACATATTTTATGTCTGTCGTACTATGGATAATCTCATATGTATGTATATGTCTACTCAATTCATATGAACAGGTTTTCGTAAACTAGCTGCCAAATCATTTACAAGACGACACAATCGGAATCAAACTTTCATTTCACATACAAAATCTTCTCAATGTAGCAACGTAGTCGTTATACTGCTACATTCTTATTAGTTAATATAATAAATATATACTTGAATCATAATTCATTAAAACCTAATATGTTGTATATATAATATAGAGAAAATTTAAAGATTATTAAATGTAAATATTTGGTGTATACCAAGCCTTTGGTATAGCATTTAAAATAACATAATATATTTGAATGCAGCAAACTTTATTAAAATCATAGAAACTGTTAACTACTAAAATACATGGGACAAGCCTGTTGACAGCCAAACCGTGAACACTTTTCGAATATCTCCAAGCATAGATTAATATTTAAAAATAATTATATACTTTTTGCGTCAGTACACTACAATATTAAATTCCTATAATAATATATTGACTTAGTTTTGTATTAAGCTCTTGACTGTACTATGCGCAAGACCGAACTTAAAACTATATTCAGAGTGGCCAAAAACTATGACGCGGACTATATATAGTAAGGAATAATAGTGTTTGCGTTCCAAATGGCACAGTGCAGGCTATTGGAAGCTGAGGGCAGTAGACAGTTAAACACAAGTAAAACCGTGGGGAGCAATTACTTATTTAAATTATTAAAAAAAAAGTGTGTATGTACTTATGTACACGCGTTAGAAGTTATACTTCTTTGGCGTAACAAGGTAAAAATCTTTTCAAAATTTTTATCCTTCGCCTTATTCTACGTTTGTAGAAAAAACGACATTAACATTAGAAAAAATGTATTTAATACATTCAAACTTTTAAACATTGAAAGTTTTAATACAAAGATACAAAATGTTGACTATAGCTATCTTCAGGGTGTTGGTTTTTCGTGACGGTGTGCGCGCTCATCGTAATAACCTCAGGGTGTCGGTTTTTCGTGACGGTGTGCGCGCGCATCATATTAATTTCAGGGTGTCGGATTTTCATGACGCTGTGCGCACGCATCGTAAAAATTTACTCTCATAATTTTTCACTAACGCGCCAAAAAAAGTATAACTTCAAAAAAACTATGTTTCGCAAACTAGCTCTTGGTAGAGTAATTACAGTATCAGTACTTAAGTTTGAACGCTTTTGCCTTATTATTAATGTACTAGTACTATGGTAGATACATAGGAGTCATTGTACGGGAAACGTTTTTACTTTGGTAACTTTAAGTATAATTGACGTTTATAATAAACATCCGGCAAGTATGACGCTTGTCTACGTCACGGTATGCAAATTTTATGGGGCAATATTTTTGATGTTTTATTTTTTACTCGCAACCCGCTCGGCGGCCGATGGTAAAAAAGGGACTCGTAAATATTCATGTAAACAAATCCTTTTAATAAATCCGTCTACGCTGTTTCGGTACACAATATGAAAATGAAATTAATACGATGTTGATGTAACGATGATGTTATTACGTGCTCTGTTATTTTATGGTCTCTTTATATTATAAACTAGCTTTTACCCGCTACTTTATCTCGCGACTTCGTTTACTTGGAAGGTGAAAATATTTTTAAATAGTACGTACGTTAACCCCGATTATGAAAATTTTTCATTGGTGTTCCGCTGATGTTAGCATGATGATATGTAGCCTGTAGCCTTCCTCGATAAATGAGGACCAGTTGTTCCCGAGATTAGCGCGATCAAGGAAACAAACTCTTCAGCTTTATCTATACTAATATTATAAAGAGGTAAAGTTTGTGAGTTTGTGACGCTGTAGGGGGTAATCTCAGGAAGTACTGGTACGATTTGAAAAATTGTTTTAGTCTTATATTGCTCATTTATCGGGGAAGGTTATAGGCTATATATCATAACGCTAAGATCAATAGGAGCCAAACACTAATGAAGAATGTTTCAAAATCGGGGTTTTTTTTCTTCTTGAGAGCTTCCGCTGCTTGTAAGCATTAGCCTAAAGTAACTATTACACGCGGACGAAGTCGCAGGCAAAGGCTAGTAATATTAGTGTAGATGTACGGCATTCTAAGCAAATATGTAGCTTTTACGAGAAAGAAAAGTTAATACTACGATATTATATATATCGGAGGAACCACTATTGACCTGCGATACCGCGCTATTGACTATATCGGAGGTGTTACTAATGACCTCGAACGCTATTGGTTGAAATTATTCTATTCGGCTGTTTATGTATCTTCATGCCTTAAAAGGCAACCGATAACTAGATGCTGGACATATTCGCTCAGTCAGTCGAGCTAGTCACACCTACATGGATGTATACCTGGATGACGTCATACTACTACCAGGACGCCATTTTATCGCTGCCCCGACATTTATTATAGTTAAATTTCACGTATAATCGAAGAAGGTGTAACTTTGCGGAAATCCATCATTAAATATACATTACAGTCGACGTTATTTTGCACTTCCGCCTGGATGGAGTCGCCAGACATGCAAGTGCAAAGTGCAAAGTAACGTCCTCTATACTATTTAAATTTCTTGAAATAAAATATATGCGTGAATAATAAAATCAAGAATACTTTATTAACTTTAGGCTCCGAGAAGGCGCTTATGGAAATCAAAATTACCACCGGTTCGGAAGACAACCCAGTCATGGAGAAGAATCGGCAAGAAACTCGATCTGGTTTAGAAATTACACCTTTTGAACTTCGTCTATTTATGTTGTTTTAAAGAAATATATGTACATAAAAGTAAACTCGATGGACTTTTTTCAGCTCTTCACGATAACCGGTTTTAGCGTTTCATTTATTGAATTGAATAAAATATCTTGTTTGTAGTGAGCAAAACTAATACATGTCTTTAATTTTTTTTAATAAATATCCCAAAGTGCACTGAAATTGAATATTGCCTAAAAGTTTTTTAAATAATTTTATATTTATAGCTTTCAGTATCACACTAAGCAGTTGTAACTTTGTTTCATAACATATTAGTTTACAAATAAAACGCCTTTACTAACAATCAACTAACAGATGGATGGCATAACAGTCTTCTTCATTGAAAACTTCTTAGGTATACCAACTTATATAGTGATCAGTCAATAGTTTAGGTTTCTATGCATCTTCTATCTATAGGTATATTTTTATCTTCTTATTCTTACCTTACATAAGTAGGGTCGGCATAACATGTTTTTCTTTTCCACTTTCCCCTGTCAGAAGTCGTATTTATAGATTTATAATAGTTATAATATAGTCCATTGAAATATTACATGAGCTTTGCATTTTTTAGAGGACGCAATTTTAGTTTTGGGACATATGTGGTCATCTATTGTCAATAGAAGCTTAACCTCAAGTTTGTAGGGTTGCCGCCCTTCTTCCCCGGACGCCATTTTGGAAAAAAGGGTGCAAACACCTTTTTCACGATATCTCGGAAACTATGCGTCCTATAACTTTTTGCCCTAAATTTAAAATTAAAGATATTATAAGCAAAAAAGAGAGAAAATTTCTACAAGAAAATTTTTCGCTCCATAACTTTTTTTAAATATATTTTACAAAAAAAATACCTCAGACCAATCTTGAAGATGGTCTTTTGAGGACATTTTTTCTCTATAATTTTTTTAATTTCATTCATTTAAAACTCTGTTACAGCGCTCCAAAGTTGACCGGGTTCGTCAATGCTCATGAGAATCCGGTCAAAACGAAATGTTTAACTTAGTTTTATGATCTTTATTTTTTTAATCGTAAATATTCTTAATTTTTTTTTTTGTTAAACCCGTACAACTTTACGTCCTCTAAAAAAATCAATATTAGGTCCTTAAATTGTAACATTTCAATTGACTAATAAAGCAGTTCGAATATTCTCTCTGAATCGAAAGCTGTTTCAAAGAAGACAATAAATAATGCTATATATATAGTAAGAAGGTTAATCTAACGTGTCTGTACAATTTAGATTTTTGTAAAAAAAAATTGTTGTACGTGTCTAGAAATAAGTAATAAAATACATCTCAATCATTTTTTAAAATGTCTGTCTGTCTGTTTATTTGAATACGCATCACTGCTAAAGTACTGCGTTCACGGTAAAACCTCACGAAATCATAAAGCAAATTCTTGAGTAAAATTTAGTCTTTGTTTCATTAAAATCAGTTCACTTTACCAAAAGTTATTGTAATTTTAATTAGGACGCGACTTAAACACGAGAGAAAAGTAGATAAGTGAATGGAATTAATACATTCAGATGACTTTAATGTTCACTGTTTTTACATAAACTTCCACGCAGACGAAGACGCGGGCACAGCTAGTATTATATATAATAGTGTTTATATTGTGTGGGAATAAATTATATGTTGTATGTTAAAAGATATTCTCGTATCATTTATAGCTTGAAATTATTGTCATCACTACTTTTCATGACCTCCACTTTTAACGATCGCAAATGCGATCTTTTTTTTATATCATTGGAGGCAAACGAACATGTGGATCACCTGATGTTAAGTGATCACCACCGTCCATATACACTTGCAACACCAGAGGAGTCGCTTTTATTAGAGGGTATAAATAACCTTGTTAGATTTAAATTATATGCTGGTGTCGTTATTTTGACAAATCTTTATATATACTTATACTTTTTCTGTCCGTGTGTGACTGAATTCTTTCTAAACGCTTGGACAGACTTTGATGATTTTTCTGTGTTCAGGTGGATTCAATAATGGTTTAAATTTACAATTGGATCCGGTGGGTGGCGCTGCGGTTGACTTATAGGATTTTTTTCATTATTAAGGCAAGATAACGTCCACCTGGCTCTCCAGTTTAAAATATGTCCATTATTATATAAATATACAAGGTTAATAAAATTATTAATACGGATAATGCAAATAATAGACATATAAATACATTCAACAAGTTATATTATCCAAACTAATATTATAAATGTGAAATGGAATTTGTTTGTTACTCTTACTTGTTGTTGTTGTTACTATAATTATGTGTATATGTACATGTAAATGTATATATGTATGAATAGCTTAGAATAGTTAGCTAGGACAGACGCGTCTTTTTCCAGGTAACAGCCGAAGCCGAGGTGTTACCTAAAACCCAAATCGGTTGTGCGCTTTAAGCGCCTTAACCTTAGTAATCCGGTGAAGCTGTGAAGCTACCAGGTCAATCGCGTAGTCAGTTCGAGAAAAAAAATTACTGTAATTATGAAACTCTTCGGACATATGTTGTCTGGTTTACAGAAAAGGATAAATTTGACACAGAAAAATGTAAAGATTTCGAGGGATAGATTTACATATCTAGCAACCATAGCCGCGTGTAAAAGCTAGTTCGGTAATTAATCTTTTGCCTAAAAAAAATTACAAATTGTTATGTGTCAGTAATGACGTAGATAGAAAAAAAAAACAAAATTAGCAAGCATTGCTGAGTTCAGCCTCCTAAATCGCAACATCAAACTACCAGAAATGACTTAAATACGGCTTTATTCCTTTAATGATATGTCAGATTCATACATTCCATATATATTCATTCTTATTATGCCCTTTTATATACATATTTACTAATTAGCAATACATACTAGCCCACGAGGCGTTTCAATTAAGCGGCCCTTTTTAAAGTTGATTATAAAAACATAGGTTTCAATGACTACTTAACATCAAATTGGTCATATACTTTTTCGTTCAAATCAAATCAAAAACACTTTACTCAATTTAGGCCCTAAGAAAGTACTTATGAACGTCAAAACTTCTACCGTTTCGGAAAACAACCCCGTCATCGAGAAGAACCAGCAAGGAACTCGATCTGGTTTATCTTTTTAACAAATATACATAATATTTAGAATATATTAGGTAAATGTCACAAACGTTTTTAATGGATGCACAGAGATGAGTTAATTCCAGACATCACCATCGTTCACATATTGATCCACTCTATAATAATAGCCTTTTGACACCAAAACCCGCTTGAGATGTCGCTTAAATTCGCAATTCGGCAAATCGGTAATAGCCTTTGGATCCGTTACTTCATAATGTGTAAATAAAAAAAACGACATATTGTTTTGGTTTATAAATGACATATTGACATTGACAATTTGTAATATTGAAATATTGGTTTATAAAAACTTGTATTTAATTGAGGTCTATAAAAGGGTTTTGGCGTCACCTTTTGAAGTGTGTGAGAGTGAAGTGAAGATGAAGTGACGAGTGAAGATTTATTAATGACGATATTGAGATAAGAAAAAGTATGGTTAGTACCAATAATAATAATAAATTGAACTCGTTATATTAAAGGCAAAAGATCTTATGTAAATAAAAATTAATTACGGAATGTATATAAGCGTATCACATCAGAACGCGATTTATATTGGGCTATTTCTCTATTTGTTATATGTATTGTCAGGACAAGGTCTGTAAGAAAGTGTTTAAAAGTAACCTACATAAAAGTTAGAAAAATGGGCTAAAACTGAGATAGAAAACAGTATATAAATCTTCAAAAATATTGATGGAGTCAACAAACTGACGCTCAATTGTTCAGTTCCCATTTCATTTCATTACACGGTCGTACGCTAATGGAAGGATTTGACTTCATTCTGTTTGTTAGTACACTCGTGCGTATACGAGACGCTACTGATAGCTACTGATAATATGAATTTAAGCGTTTAGTGTTTAACTAAATTATTCCGGGCTAACTTTCAAGGCTTTCCGAAACAGAATGAGCCCGTCTAATATTAGCGGCAGCGGCATTTAGTTACCTAAAGTGTTATTATACAGTAAAGACATTTGATTTTTGGTTTGTAGTGGATACACTCTTAAAAACTTATCTGACTTAAAAAATTCCTTGGCCCACAGAAAACAACATTATCAACAAGTAACATGGAATGTATTTTTGAAAATGTATGTTACATTAACGCCTGCGAAGGATAGAGCGAAAGATTACCATTAATTTTTTTAGATAGTTATCTAGGATTTACATTATTACATTATTACATTTCCATAGTGTCCAGGCAGAAATGATAGAATCCAAGTAAGGTAAAATAAAAGAGCGTTGAGGCTAAAAATTAAAATATTAAAAGAAACATATACAGCCCTCAATTAATCCGACTGAATTTTGTTGTTGCCATGAACACCGGATCTTTTTTACGGGAATGAAGTCGCGGGCACAAGCTAGTATCACGTAAATTGTATCACAGATATGATTTCATAAGAATAAGAAATACCTACATGTATATTTTATTGAAGTCGCGATACGCGAAGCGAGTTCATTTCAAAATTCCTCGTACTAATGTAAATGCTCGTAGGGAACTGGCCCACTTTAATATTTGTATATTATATATATGTCTATACATATAATAAAAATGAATTGTCTGTATGTAATATCAAAATATATTTTTTACTGAATGTGTAGGAAAGTATACACGTTACCGTTAGCAAAAACGTAATTTTTAAAAATTTTGTCGGTCTATCTGTTCGTTCCAGGTAATCTCCGAAACGGCTCTATCGATTTTAACGGGAATTTCACTGGCATATAGCTGAAATTACAGCGAGTTACGTAGGCTACTCTAAATTAGACTAACTATTAACCGCGACTTCATCTGCAATGCTATCTCCATAACGGTTAGACCGATTTTCACGGAATTTTCACCAGCAGATAGCGGACATCATAGCAAGTAATTTAGTCTATTTTAATTTAGACTAACTGTTAACCGTAGTTTCGCCCGCTATACTATCGGTTCGAACGATCTTCACGAAACTTTTACTGGCAGATAGCTGACCTTATAAAAAGTAATTCAAGCAATTTTAGTTTATACTAGTTGTTAACCGTGACTTCGCTCGTAGTGCTATCTCCAAAACGGTTAGACCGGTCTTCACGAAAATTACATTGACAGATATCTGACTTTATAAAAAGTAATTCAAGCAATTTTAGTTTATACTGGCTATTAACTGTGGCTTTGCCCACAGTGCTTTCTCCAAGACGCTAAAAACACACTGGCCGGGAGATTGTTCCACAGCTTCACGGTACGGCAGAGATAAGACGTTGCAAACTCTTTGTTTCGTGCCCAGATGGGATTTACCGTAAAACTGTGACTCCGAAGACCAGTGCGCGTGATGCGGTTATAATAACTATTAACCGCGACTTCATCTGCAATGCTATCTCCATAACGGTTAGACCGATTTTCACGGAATTTTCACCAGCAGATAGCGGACATCATAGCAAGTAATTTAGTCTATTTTAATTTAGACTAACTGTTAACCGTAGTTTCGCCCGCTATACTATCGGTTCGAACGATCTTCACGAAACTTTTACTGGCAGATAGCTGACCTTATAAAAAGTAATTCAAGCAATTTTAGTTTATACTAGTTGTTAACCGTGACTTCGCTCGTAGTGCTATCTCCAAAACGGTTAGACCGGTCTTCACGAAAATTACATTGACAGATATCTGACTTTATAAAAAGTAATTCAAGCAATTTTAGTTTATACTGGCTATTAACTGTGGCTTTGCCCACAGTGCTTTCTCCAAGACGCTAAGACCAATTTTCACGGGACTTTCACTGGCAGATAGCGGCGGACCTTATGAAAATAATTTAATTTATTTTAATTTAGACTAGCTGTTAACCGTGGCTTTGCCCGCTATGCTATCATCAATACGGTTGAACCGATTTTCACGGGACTTTCACTGGTAGATAGCAAACCTTATAAAAAGTAATTAAGGTTATTCTATTTTAGACTAACTGTTACCCGCAACTTTGTCTGCATGAAATTTAGCAAGGTTTCAACTCATCCTTTATTTTTAAATAGAGAAATAATTATCAGCTTATTGTTTACATTTCAAAATGATAATTATTAATAACTTTAATGATATAGAGGTCTTCCTAACAAGATTTAGATTATAAACAAATTACGTAAAGAGTTCCATAATACAATTTCTTGCGGAACAGACAAGCGTTATTTTTTTGTATAGATACAAAATCTTAATTTTAATATTGGTAATGGATATTAAATGTAATGTAAATGTAAATCTTTATAATAATATTTTAAGATATTGTTTCATTAGTTCCTTATACAGTGTAAGTGAGCTGAGATAGTTATATGGTGGGTTAAGGTTCGAAATATGTTGCTAATGACAAACCTCATTTGGCACGCTGTTAGTATTTATATATCTAATGTACACGTTACATGTTAATTTTAGTGGCGTGCGCATCGTACTTGCAGCTGTCTTTAAAGTGCTTTTCTATAGTGGTACATAGTCTCACAATTTTATAATTCTTTAATACGATTTAAAAAAAACGCGTGCAGAACTGCTAGTAGATAATAATTATCATTTAGAAGGTTGTAGTGTACTGGCCATGTATAAATCTTTATTATAATCTCGATGGCCATGCCAGTAAAAAAACAAATGAATGTTGTGTGCATTGGTGTCCCTTAATAAATAAATAATTGTATAAAATATATTTTGGAGTATAAATATTACAAAGGTTTTAGAGACACGCTGAAGCTATTACTGTTTTCAGCATGAATGTATCGGCTCGTCCGGGGTACTACCACGACCCACAGAAACACCGACGTGAAGTAACAGTGCTTGCATTGTTGCGTTTCATTCGTTCAGTGACAGCGCCGGAGGCCCACATCCCCTTCCCTCTCTTCTTCCCAAACATAGGCTGGTAACGCTTTTTTTTTTTTTTTTCGAACTGACTACGCTATTGACCAAGCAAGGTCTTAACAGCTTCACCGGACTACTAAGGCGAGCGCTTAAGGCACTCAGCCGATTTTACTTTGACAACTAGCTCAAGGGTGCGCGGCACACCTCGGCTTTGGCTGTTGCCTGATACATACAATTCGCGACCTATCTGAGCTAA
>MU158878.1:228134-238345 GCA_015888305.1 Antheraea pernyi | reverse complement strand
CACCCTCTGTGCCGCGCGCACCACAACCCGGGCGGGCCCCTCTGGCTCCCTGGGCTCCCCGGCCTCAGGCTCCCAAGCCTCAGGCTCCTATCCCGCAGGCACGGCCGACACGCGCCGCGCCCGCCTTCTCTATGGGGCTCACCGGAGAGAGCTGGCTTTTCCAGCTATTCCGGGAGCACGATCTACAAGAAGTTTTAAACTTGCCAGGGAAGGATTCCACGGACATGAGAGGCGGAGGCGGAGGGCGGGCGGCGCGCTCAGGCGCCCTAGGCGCCTGTCGGGCCTGGCGAGGGCGTTGTGTGCGCGGTGCGCGGGGACAGCCGCGATAGTTCGCGGGGTGGCCCGCGTTACCGCACAACACGCAGCTGGGAGGTTCTGGGGTGTCGGGAGTGCGCACGCACTCCTTAGTGGCATGATCCCCTAGGCACTTAACGCACCTGGGGCGGAGATGGCAATTCCTCGCCGAGTGGCCATAACTTTGGCAGTTATGACACTGCGACGGGGTATGAGTTTTTCTTGGCGGCTCCGCGGTGATGCCGCTGAGACCACAGACTGAGGTGAGGCTAAAGATAGCCTTACCCTCTAAGGTACGGTCAAGGAGGACTAGAACCATGTTGTAAGGGGTGCGGGTGCGTGGGTGGTACATCCTATGTACCTCCCGAATCGGCAGATTTTTCTCCTTAAGCCGGCCGCGGCAGCAGTGGCCAAGCACCTTGCGGTGTCGTTAATACATAAGTACCTGTTTTTTTTTCTTCAACAAATTCAAAGTGGTTTAGTTAGTAGAAATCTGGCATTCTCACCTGTGCTGCCCGGCTAGGTGCAGATCTCCAAGATGATTCCCCCGCGAAAAAAAAGGTTAGACTTGCGAAAAAAGGTAACACGAGCCGGTCGCGGTGTATTTAATACGTAAGTACCCAAACAAATACACATTCACATTTATAATATTAGGTGGGATATTTAATGTTCCAGGTAATAAACTTGTAACAAAACGGAGCACACTTGGCACCGAGCCGAGTTCCTGAAACCTCTTCAGTTAGTTCATTTTAGTTCATAATTCAAATCGAAATTGGTTTTGTGATATGATACGATCCAGTGTTCATAACAAAATTTAAAAGACAAACGTTTAGGCTTTTCAAACTTATTCCTGGCTTACCACTGAATATCAAATCAAATACCACTGAAGATCAAATACTTTTTTACATTTTAAATCTGTCATTGTCATATTCCTGTTTTATTTTTTCCGTGAATGAAATACTACAAAAAGAGTCTTCGAAAATTACTAAAATTGGTCAATTATGTCGCCGTTTGTACACATCCGGCCAACAAATTTGACGAATGTAATAAATAAAAGACGAAAAATATACACAGCTTTTTTTTCGTACTGACTACGCTATTTGCCTAGCAAGGCCTTAACGGCTTCACCGGACTACTAAGGCGAGCGCACTCAGCCGATTTTATTTTGAAAACTAGCTCAAGGGCATACCTCGGCATACCTCGGCTTGGGCTGTTGCCTAGTTCATGCAATTCGCGATCGAACTGAGCTAAGCTAAACTACTATATTCATACGTATATAAATTAGTGAGATATATATTTGTACCAAGCATATACTCGTATACCTCACTCCCTTGCCGCCCCCACAAAACGGTCTGTCGGTACACCGTGGGGTTTTAGTCCGTGCGACTCGGACATAACCCACCCTCTCCCCCGGGAGGGTGGCGTATCCATAAGGGATTTCCCCACGTTAACCCCCGGGAGGGGGGGGTATCCATAAGGGATTTCCCCACGTTAAAAAAAAAAAAAAGTAACTCGTATATGTAATTCGTGTCGGTTTATTTTCTGAACTAATTCAGATTGATAAGCGAAAAATTAAAACTCCTCCATTTTCATGTGTAAGCATCTGTGCGTGCACGTGTGTGGTGATATATGTAATGTTGTTGCCGTGATGGAAGATTTTGTGTCACTGTATTCACGCGAGCAGCTTACTCAAGGGCTCCACACCGAAGGAATGGACCTAGGCTTCAGCCGTTGCCGAGGGGGGCCTAGTCTGGTATACACATAGCCAAAGTCAGTCTTATATTATTTATATTATCTCATATAATTAAGAAATGGGGAATACGAAGTTTTGACTATATTATATATATTTGGAGTCGATGGTCTTTTTAAATGTTCAATGGTATATCACTATTATTTATCGCGAATTGTATTGAATCACGTCGAAGTCACCACTTTGGAGAAGATTTGCTTAGGTCCGTGTAATGTGTGAATGTACTCCAATTGAGTGACTGCTCCTGCTGGCTAACGAAGGTCCTCGCTATTGGAGTTATTTAATTAAAAAGGGCATTTCGCTTGCGTAGTTTTAATGTTGGTATTCCCCGTATCTACGACCTTTCGTGCGGGCCAGTGCGCAGAAACTTGCACACTGTTCATACGTCGCGCTCTCATATAATTATTTGGTTACCTTGCACTCTGCCTTACATGCCTACATTGTATCCCTACATATGTATAATCAGTTCTGGTTAAAGTTGTCTCTCTCACGCTCTAGTAAATACCTCGACTCCTATACTCCTGTTTTAACAGCCTATTCGTGAATTGTCTTGCAACCGCGTTTCTATTAACCACACCGGTATATATTACGTTAGTATTATATTCATTACATATGACCTTTTAACATCAAAATCTATTGTTAATCTTGTACCTACCTCATTAAAATATTACCAACTAATTTTAATTTATTCATCGTATCAGATATCGTATATTATTTATTGTCGGTATTATTAGAATCCAGATAAGTAACTTAAATACATATCGTTGTCATTGAATAGTGCCCTTAGTTTTACAAATATGAATACAGTTTGCGATAACTTTTAGCTAATTAACTCCAATGGGTTTGTATGTATGCATACTATATTTGTAGAAATTGAAAAATGTACTTGCATAAAAAAATAAAGTCGTAAAAATATTTTTCAGGCACTTACATAGTTAAAGCTGACGAGTAAACCTTATGAGATACACCAAATTACTAAAATATTGTATACTAGCTGATACCCGCGACATCGTCTGTGTTGCTTATTATCTTATCTATGTATGATGTATAGAAATCTTAATGGTGGTAGAGCCACGCTGAAACTATTATTGGTTTCAGTATGAATGGGTCGGCTCGCCCGGGGTAGTACCACCCTCTCACAGAAAACCGACGTGAAGTAACAGTGCTTGCATTGTTGCGTTTCGTTCGGTCAGTGAGAGCGCCGGAGCCCCACCTCCCCTCCCCTCGCCTCTCTCCTCTCCCTTTCCCTCCAAAAGATGGCAACGCACTTGCGACTCCTCTGGTGTTGTTAGTGTCCATGGACGGTGGTGTTCACTTAACAGCAGGTGACCCACCTGTTCGTTTGCCACCTATGACATAAAAAAAGAAAAAAGAAAAAAAACATAAAAATACCAAAAATATACACAACTTACAAAATTTATTTGTAAACAACATTATCCATTTACTTCCCTACTCCCGTGTATGCGCACCACACCGCTTGCTCCCACTTCACATATTACTGATCGCGGAGAACTTATAAGAATTGTAGTTCCTTAAAATTGCAATATCCTTATGCTAAGTGTTTGCGCTGGAAAGATAAATATATCTTTTATTATCACTGTGAAAACTGTCTTCTAGAATTGTGGCCAAAACACGTGGGTGTAAAATAGACAAGAGTTCCGTTGATTTATGGCAAGAATGCAGTCCACGTAAGGTCATTGTAAATTAAATAAGACGTACCAGAAGAAGCCGGAATTCGGGGGAGTGACGTTTTTTCCTTGACTACGACAGTTCGGGGCTTTGTCTGTGCAGCACGCTCCACCATATTTAAAAATTCAACCAACAAGAAAACATGTAATCCTGAGTTTTAGGAATGCAATGTAGTGCTTTTTTATATTTCATTCATAATCTTGTGTTGTTATACCAATATTGGTGGTGTTTTACGTAATATAGTTTGGTTATTGTGCTCAAGTGAACTGGACAGAAAATAATACCACGGATTCTGACTTGCCACAAAAACTGCCTGGAAAGTTTTAACAAGCGGGCCGCCATCTTGATTTCAAGACACTTGTATTAATGACAGTAATAATTTTTAAAATATTAATGTTATAATATTTAGAGTAAAAAAATCATAGATAAAATATATCATATAATGTTTTCGATTCGTCAGAATTTAAGCTTTCGAATGGCTGTCGGATTCGAACTCGGATAAATGTAAGGTTTGCTAAGATCCGCTTTAAAAAAATTGAAATTCTGAGTAATCGAAAAGGCATGTAATTATTTTGTATTTATTTTTATGATTTTTTCATTATACTTCGTGGTCAGACATCAACTTGAATTTTACGACATTTGGTATATAAATTAAGATTCCTCTACAGCATGTTATTTCAATAAATATCGAGGCCGATTTAACATATTTAAAATGACGCGTCAAGTTAAATGAACCTTGTTTTGTGAGACATCGAAGCTTTGACTTTGATGAACTCTGAATGATGAAATATGTCTGCGCTAAAAATAGATCGTATATTACATGTTTCAATCATTTGGGCACTTATGACGTCACATTCGTACATTGCACCCGACCGAAGTTGAGGCGAGTAATTATCTATTTTTAAAACAACTTATATAATCGAAGAACTTGTAATTTTTAATTTGAGAATTTGAAGGAACAGAAGACATTAGCATAATGCTTGTGATTTGACATTTACTAGTGTGGGTTGTAAAGCTCTGGAATTATGTATGTACTTTAAATAGTTATTTAAGATTTACGTTTGTCAGGAGTATACATTTAATTCTGATCATTCATCTTTGACATGAATTATACTAATACAACAAGAAATTGTTAGATTTTCGTTTTGTTTGCACTCGCTTATCTCTGAAACTGCCGACTAGATATTGGAAACGCTTCCTTAGTTTTTTAAATACAGCAAGGCTACAAGTCAGCTATCATCACGCTATGAACATTAGGAACGGAGCAATTAGCATGAAAAGTATGGGTAAAATATGTACGGAAGTTAATAATATGGTGTGGTGGTGTTCAAGGGTGTGAGCAATCAAACACAAGTAAAATTATAAGGCAGAGCTAGAATCAACATAAATAAGATAACAGGGGAAATCATTAAAAAATAAAAAAATATTACGAACTTTTATTCTTTAAAGAAAACACTGTAGGGTGTGAAGCAACTTCTTGCTTTATAGGTGATTCGGTAGCCTGTTTGTGGGAGATAAAATTTGTTTGTTAGGTAACACACAAATTTTATCTCCCACGTTATTTTTTCTATTGGTTTTTGTTATGGTAAAGATAAAAACTAGTGGGTTATTTGTACAAAAAATACAATTACTATTGTAAGGAATCTGTTTTGATAGGTTATCAAATTAATGATAGTGTTCATTCAAGAAATCTTCAAGTGTTTTGTCGTATTTCCCATCACCATTGTGCAGTCCGTTCAGGGTGTTCCATTTTTCAGGTAATTTTTCGCGAGTAGCGTGTATAAATTTGGCTACAAGGGGTTTTTGTTTGTCGGTGCATTTACCACAACCTGTTTGTATACCTCCAGGAATTAACTCTGAAAAAGAGGATGAAAATGTATTTAATGTTTATTTATGTATAGCTGAATGGAATAATCAGTTGTAGGTATTTTGTTATAATTGGACATTTAATTCTTTCGGCCGTTTTAGGGCTACGTCAGTAAGAACGGTCACGAACCACTATACTTCTGTAGTGGGCACTGCTGTATGATTTATGCTATGGATTGGATATCCGCACCGCAGTCACAGCGCGGCGAATCAATCCATCTGCACTGGTATTTAAATTCTGTACACCGCCCGCGTCTATTACGTAATCAGTTTAATTTTGTAATTAGCTAATCCGCGCTGACTACGGTGGACGGTAAACATTTATAAAAAAAGACTTTTTGTGACTTAAATATAAAAGTTAGACATATGCTGTCGGTGACTTTTTTGTAGCCATTATCAAGCTCTATAACTTTTCTCTGGAACTCAATCATATATCTCTCATCGTTATGGCAGCGTTCGTAAGAAACGTCTTCGTTCGACCGTTTTTTCTGCGACTTACTTTGCAAATCCGACTTCCACCAAGAAGTCTTTTCGTTTTTCGGGTTCATATATGATACTCGTAAATAACGTGGTTTTCTATTGGTAAAATAATTTTCAAAATCGGTTCAGTCGATTCCGGTATTACCCCGTACAACGTCACAAACTCACAAACTTTACCTTTTAATAATGATTATATTATTATTATTATAATATTAGTAATTAGTATTAATATATATTAACGTTGTAATAAGAAAGATAAACTTTAAGAGTAAAAATTTATACTTTATACTTATGGTTTATTAAGTTTATTGTATACAAGCTGTTCCCGCAGCTCCGCACGCCTTTTTAAAAATTGTTTTAAAGGAATATAAACTTGTGAGACCATGTACAATTATAGAAATGCTCTTTTAATATAATTGTAAGTACGACACGCACAAAACTTACAGTAACATTTAACGCATACATTAGATATATGAATACTGTGTCAAATAAGGTTTATTATCAGCAACATATTTGGAACCTTAACTCACCATATACCTAAGAGAAACTAATGAAACAATGGCTTAAAGATGTTTTTATACTGATACAATATGCCCATATTGTCAATAAGTAATAAATACGTTTATGGTCTAATATCTTATTAGAAAAACCCCTTCTGTCTTCAATGTGAAACTTTGTATCTGTCTAAGCCGTTTTTAATATTCGACAATTTAAATAATGCTCATTGAACTCGATACAATATACTTTATATGTTACTATGGTTACTGAATTATGTAGATGAAAGCGAGGTAAATAAAACAAAATGGCCGCCAAAATGACCAAAAACACAATATAATTCAAATTGCATACATAGAGACAGATATATGAATTTCAATTATATTTATTCTTGGACTTCAGTACAACGCACGCCTTACGCACATTTTTACAGTGAACAACATATTTTGCTAAAATTCATGCGAACGAAGTCGTGGGTGACGACTAGTCTAAAATAGAGTAAAATTACTTCCTACAACCTCAGCTATCTGCCAGTGAAAGTCCCGTGAAAATAGGACCAACCGTTTTGGAGATAACATTGCGGACGAAGTCGCGGTTAACAACTAGTATAATTTAGAGCAGCCTACGTAACCCGCTATAATTTCAGCTATCTTCCAGTGAAGTTCCCGTCAAAATCGGATCAGCCGTTTCGGAGATTACTCGAATCAAAGAGACTGACAGACAGACAAAAAATTTAAAAATTGCATTTTTGTTATCAGAAGCGTGTAGTACACTTTCATACTCAGTCAGTAAAAAAAATATTTTGATATTACATACAGACACTTCTTGCGTTTATCGCGAACATACAGCAGACGTGGCAGAGGACATTGCTTTACATATAATATCTAGTGACGATACCTTTAATTTCTTTTCCTTGGGCCGTGCATTTTCTAGTACCGATGAAACATTCGACGTAAGCTTCAAGGAGATGTATGTTATTAATGATTTCGTCTATGTTGAGATCATCGAATTTCGAATCGTACTGATCCCCGGGACGAGCAGCCACCACCGCGAACAGAGCGAGTGCAATAACGAATTTCATTCTTGATGGCTGTAACAATACAAAAATTATCTTTCAATATAATATTTCTTAATAAACCAGGTTATATGCATGTAATAATATTTCGGAAAAGGTGTTCAAGATTGTGTTAAAAGAGGCCAGTGTTAGACCAGTCCTAGTAAGACTTTATTAATTTGTGGCATTTCAGAATCCAGTAACGAGGCCGGGATGACAGTATGATATTTGGGTAACCAGTGTCGTTCTTGGATTGCATTAAGCTTACCGGCGGGCATAGTTAGGCCTCTTTATCGTACATCGATAGACTAATAATAAAATTCAAGTTACCCTGTTAATATAGAATGGTAGAACGTTTCATACATAAAATCTTACACCGTCGTATGAATCATATAGATTATTAGATTAGTATATGAAATGGATTATCTTTATCTATATCGCTCTTCTATCCATGTGTGGCTGAACTCCTCCTAAATGGTCATTTAGTGTTCCATTTTCATGAAATTGTGTGTTCAGGTGGATTCAAGAATGGTTTAGATTTATAATTGGACCCGGCAGGTGGCGTTGCGGTTGAATGTTTGTATTCTTTTTATTATCAAGGCAGGCCAACGTTCGTCGGGTCCGCTAGCCAATGTTTAAAAACGAAACAATTTCTAATCAAATATCGGAGATATTCATTTGTACAATAATAAGAAAATAGTAAATAAATGTTTAATATAAAAGCAACAAATCAGTAAAAGTTATTACAAAAATAATCATCTAAAACATACGATAGAACATATTTTTTCTAGTTTAGAAGAAAATTCTAAATAAAGCTTAATTTATTTCTAATTAATATTGAGTCCGTACATTTTTTATGATGATTTTAAATAATATATATTATACGCAAACGCTACTCACCGTACTAATCTTCGACGAATTGAATGCACAATTGATTCGCTATTCAACTTATATAGGCGCCAAAATTAATGGCGTCCGTGGCGGGGGACGCACACATAACAACATACGTTTGACGTAGGATGGTAAAAAAACTATTTTGTTTTATTATTTGATTCAGGATTTGAATGCGGCGTTTTTCTTAATGCTTTTGGTCGTAGTTTCATAAACAAGTCTAACATCATTCATTCGTAGGTAATTACCGGGTTTTACTCTTTTTATTCAATCAATAATCATGGAATTTGCATATGTTGTCAAGGATACAGAAAATAACTTAGGGTACTTGTTATACAGAAAAAAGTACTAATCCATAGGGAATATAGCTTAATTTTTTAGCTAATCTGTCTGCTATATATAGCACAAAGAAAATTTACCAAAATTCGTCAAGAATATCATGAACTACATTTTTTTTACTTTCGTCCGTTATCCTGGAGAATCCCTTGCGTTTTATAAGATAAAAAGTATAGCAGATTTTTAAATCGCATTAAAATTAGCTGTTACAGTGGTTACACATCAGATAAGACCTTCCAATTTATTTTAACGAGGGTCCTGTGGGGGAATTCGAGCGATTAACATTTATTTAGTTAAAAACTTTCCACAGCGGTTTTATGAAATCAAAAGTTTTATACAATTTACATAGTTTTTAAAAGTTCGTATTTTTTTTATCCCGAATTTAATTGAAATACTTGTCAAAATGTGAATACTTTTAAATATTTAACCATATTTTGCAACGAAAATAAATATATGGTAGTATTACAATATAAAGACTCCAAGAAAAGTTCTAACAAGGGAGCCATTCTTTCATTCATCTTGTTAGAACATTGAAGTGATCACAAGACACTTGTAAAATTTTCATGTACTCAATAATAGCAGTAATAATCTAGAAGATTATTGCTAGTGTCTATGAGCGGCGGTGATCACTTAACATCAGGGGACCCACCTGTTCGCTTGCCTACTATGATATAAAAAAAAAGATTGGTAGCCAAAAATAAAGTGTAAAAAAGTATAGATCTAAAGGGTTAAAATTAAAAACAATTTTATCAGTAGGTCAGTATTTATGATTACGCAAATTTATTAAAAATCATTCTACTTTGTAAAATAATATATCTTCTATATTATAATAAAACTGTAGCAGGGTCAAATCTGTACATTAAATATTTTTTAAAAATTTTGATCGGGGTAGGCTTTGTTATCGATATAGAAGCCAAAACTAACCCTTTTAAAATTTTTGTCTGTCTGTCTGTCCCTGTGAACGCGCATCACTCGGAAAGTACTGAACCGATTTTGACGAAACTTGGCATAGTGATAACTAATGTTACGAGATTACATTTAGGAAATTTTTTTCTCATAAAACTCAAGGGATTCTCCAGGATCTGCCTGTTTGTCTGTCCCTTTAAACACGTATCACTCTGAAAGTACTGAACCAATTTAGACGAAATTTGGCACAGTGATAACTAATATTACAAGGTGTAGGATACTCTTTATTTCATAAAACGCAAGGGAGTCTCCAGGATAACGGACGAAAGTAAAAAAATGTAGTTCATGATATTCTTGACGAATTTTGGTAAGTTTTCTTTGTGCTATATATAGCAGACAGATTAGCTAAAAAATTAAGCTATATTTCCATATGCTACTTAAAAAAAAATA
>MU158878.1:205714-226361 GCA_015888305.1 Antheraea pernyi | reverse complement strand
TATTAACTTGACTATCCCAGATCATTCAGTGTTTTATTTATTATTATTTATTTTATAAATATTTTTATCGTTTAATTTACAATTGAACTCTGTCAACTTGATATTTTATAATGTAAACTATACTGACTGTATAGTAAACGTCTAGAAAAAAGGGAAAGTAATTAGGTTCCAACTGGGGTCCATAGACCCCTCAAGTTATTTTTTTACGTTACCGCCAATATTTGTAGGTTAGTTTTTATCTTAATTGAACCCCGTAGATGACGCTACGAACGGGTTGTAGGCTTATTTTAAAAGATTTATCACATACTATCTGGGTAAATGTTTGAGTGAGCCCCTTGATAGTTTGGATTTACAATTGGAAACTGTAGGTGTGGCTGCAATCGGGTTTTAGGTTTAAAAATATAATTGAAACCGGTGATAACCGTTTTGGTGCAGACGAAGTCGCACGGGTCAGCTAGTACTATAATAAAACTGTAACAAAGCCAAATCTGTACATTGATTTTTTTAGAAAATTTTGATCGGGGTACACTATGTTATCGATACAGAAGCCAAAAATAATCCATTTACAATTTTTGTCTGTCAGTCTTTCTGTCCCTGTGAACACGTATCACTCTGAAAGTACTGAACCAATTTTGACGAATTTGAAACAGTGATAACTAATATTACAAAGTTACATGTAGGATACTTTTTGTCGCATAAAACGCAAGGGGGTCTCCAGGATAACGAAAGACAAAAAATTGTAGTTAATGTATCTAGACTTTTTTGCGACATCTTAGTATAAGAGCTAGCAACGTTGGAAGAACAAGAATTTTAGGAAAGCTGGTTCTTTAATATGAAGTGAAAGGAGGTGGGCCTCCGGCGCTCTCACTGACCGAACGAAGCGCAACAATGCAAGCATAGTTACTTCACGTCGGTGTTCTGTGAGAGGGTGGTACTACCCCGGAGGAGCCGACCCATTCATGCTGAAACTAGTAATAGCTGCAGCGTGGCTCTACCACCTTCAATATCATTTAACAATTTTTTAACATATATTTCCAATACATCATACAATAGCTTTTAGTGGATGCACAGACAGGAGTCAATTCCAGACATCACTATCGTTCACATACTGATGCACTCTATAATATCCTTTTGACACTAAAACCCGTTTGACGTGGCGTTTAAATTTACAGTACGGCCAATCGATAACATCCTTTGGGACTTTATTGTAAAACCTATCACTATTACCTAAAAAACGATGACTGGTACATAACGACTGACTTAAGCACCGGCGAGGGGGCTGGTGGGAGGAAATATGACACTTGATGGATTTAAAGAAGAACTGATAATACCGTTGTGCATTGCAATGCTTCTTAACCATTTTAGTCCAAACACTATAGTTTTAGCTAAGTTGTTCTAAACAAATTATTTTTAACTTATCCTTTTTTATGTCTAAATATAATAATTTTAAATTTACAGCTATCTCAACATGGTTTGAAATATTTATTTTATTTACAAAAAATAGCATCGGGCAAGTTATTGTTAATAACAAAAATGTCTGGCAATAATAATTTCATGTTTTAGTAACGTTTCAAAGTTAGTGATAAACAAAACATTTAAAAACTATATAAAAATAAATATTTTTGCCTGTAAAGGTGTGGATATGCACTAATAAACGCAACGTTTACCGGCAGCCAGATAGCCCTCACGCTGTTCGGAAGAACAAAAAGATATATAAAAAACTGGCTTATTGAAACTTGTTGTCAAAACCGTTGCTAGCTCTTAGACGAATAGTTACAGGCAAGTTAGAGTTGACGCGTCGGGCTCATATCTTTTTGATATTTATATTCGTCAATACAATGGAGTGAGAAAAAGTTTTCATAGAAGTTGAAAATAGTTATGATATGACTCAGTGTTTCATTTATCATTATTTATTTTATGAATATATTTTATCGTTTAGTTTACAACATCAACTTGATATTTTATAATGTAAACTATACTGACTGTATAGTAAACATCTACAAAAAAGGGAAAGGAACTTCGTTAGAAACTGGGGGTCGATAGACCTCTAAAGCTTTTTTTTACATTACCGCCAATATATGTAGGTTAGTTTTTATTTTAATTGAACACTGTAGATGATGCTACGAATGGGTTGTAGGCTTATTTTAAAAGATTTCTCACGTACCATCTGGGTATATGTTTGAGTGAGTCCCTTGATAGTTTCGATTCACAATTGGAAACCGTAGGAGTTGCTGCAATCGGGTTTTATGTTTATTAAAATACAATTGAAACCAGTGATAACCGATTTGGTGCATACGAAGTTGCATGGGTCAGCTAGTATTAAATAAAAAACAAAAACAAAACTTGTAAAAAAGCAAGTTTCGCAACTCAGTTCTTCTACCGTTAAAAGTTGTGACATCCATGTAATACCAAGTCGGTTACTTTATTAAGTCCCTACTTAAGGGACCTTCTGTCTTAAGTTATTACGTAATTAGCTAACCCAACAACATCTTTTAGTGAATATATCAATATTATTAGTGTTTTATGTTTTAAATAAAATAGATTGACTTCCTATTGACTTCCTGACCTTGAAAGTTTTATCTACAACGGAGCTATGGGCGTCGAAAATGGCCTGAACTGCTTTGAGAAGAGGATGGTACGGCCGTACTACTTTTATGCTCGAAACATGAGCGAAGTCATGGACAGAAGTTGGTATTAGATAAATCACTACTAGGAATTATAAGTTAACACGCGAGGAATTAAGTTTCTTGGTTCGAATATCACGGTTTTATATATAGAGCACATAGATATTAATGTGTATTTACTTATATGTACAAATTGAAATATACGTAAAATACTTCATTATGGTAAAACCATCTAGAGGAAATTTTGTAAACTGTAGATTGTAGATATATAGAAATATATAATAATAATAATATATAATCCCAAGGAGGTTTGATGTCAGACAGGCGGCCGATCGTAAAAATTAAGCCAAATCATATACCACAACATGACAAACATGTTGTACTGACCCTACTTATGTGGGATAAGGGTAAGAAGATATATAGAAATGACTATTTAGAGTGAAATATGTTATTTCTTTATGGAGCATGCTTCGATTTATCCACTGTTTATGGCCAATCATCTCTTAACGGCATTGATGTACAAAAACCCAAGATGCACGCTTAACGTCTCACAGCCGGCACACATAAATGAGTGCATAATTTTGTATTATGCAACCTTGTAAAAACAACTTTAAACCATTCATGTAACCTTGAATTTGCTAAATCATAAGTTTATGGCATAGCTGTAAACAACAATAACTATAACGTATGTATATTGAGGAGTTTTTGCGGTCATTATTTAGCGCTACTTTTATTCAAGACTGTGTGTCTTGAGTTTCTAATTGTCGATGTTTAGAAGTCGTTTGTTGTCTTAAGTTATTATCGTCCTTAATATGTCCTCGTCATATTATTCAGCTTGTATTTTTTTACTAATAGCTTCCACTTATCCTTACCTTGAACAGATCTCATACAGGTTCAATGCTTTATTTTAAAAATATTAGGAACCAACGAGGTCGTGGTCTTACCGTGCGGTTACCTGTATGTGGGCACTAAATCCACCTGGTAGCATATTCTGATCGCGTATGAGGTGTAAGGGGTGTCGAATAACATCTATGACTTGAGACATTCAAGCCAACTTCACCTGCGCGTGATGCACCCTGCTGAATAACGAACGAGGTAATGGCGAAAGCGGGGTGGTAGGGTTTTACAGCCTGACTGGGTCGCAACCACCATGTATATGGCGAAAAAGCCCGTCATGCGAGTCGCGTTTCGAGATCACCCTGTGCATATCCAGCTTTTCGTAGGCCGGCATGACAGCGGCGACCGGCGATGGATAGGGTGTCACTCGGTGGTCCCCATTGTTTCTGGATTGTACTGTGCTTACCATCAGGCAAAGTGCAGTAATTTTGCCGTGCTACATTAAAAAAAATTGTGCTATATCATCTTTCCAGTAATGTATACTTTATTTAGTACGACGTAGTCGTATCTTTATATCTCTCACTCGAACGTGTACTTTGCTCCGTTATACTCCTCTCATTTGTATTTTGTGCGTAATCTTAACAGTATCCGTATGCCTCGATATCATTTGTCACGGTTGGCAGAGCACACTGATTGTGCAGACGATTCTTCACACATTGTAGAGCGTCATTGGATTTCTTTCCTACCTATTTTTATACAGAGCTGGTATAAGCATCATAACTAGTGAGAACAACAGAACTATGCTGGTTCATGGCTCAGATCATACTTTGATTAGATAAAATTAACAATGATATATTGTCTTATACTTTTTGTTATTTATTTAATAACGAATATGTGAATATTAAAGTAAGAACGAAATGTGTAGGTAACAAGATTAGGAAGATTCCAAAGCAACTAAACGTATTTTTTGTTTCATTTATAATGTGTTTTTCTTCCTAGAGAATATAATTGATATCGTACTTTGTTTAAACTTTTGACGGTATTGACGTCATTGGCAATTAATCGGTCTCAAAGGTAACCAACGTTATGTATCGTGTAATGACTCGACATGAGTATGGAAATCAAGGTTTACATTTCCACGTAATTCGGAACGATTATAAATATTATAAGAATTTTATGAACTTAATCGAACCTGATTATATGCTTAACACGTTGGCTGCCACTGGATTTTTCACACAACTGTCCTGGGAAGCCATTTTGTTTTAATGGTATTATGTTGCTAAAAATTGTAACTATAGTAAACAGTAATAATCACGAAGTTAAAAAAATATTGTTTTAAGAAGTTTAAAAGTTTGTTTTTTGTTATTTTTCCTGAAGTCACCGATGTATATTTACAATGATTTTTATACTTTACTCGTAGCTGTTTAAGTATGGAAACTACAGAAAGGACAATATAACTCGTAGTGGGCCTCCTGGATAAGTTCACAAACTACGAGATATCTCGTTGCTGGCAGTCGACGTGTTGAAAATAAAAATGGTGAAAAGTCACCAATGGTGGCACACAACATGGTTTTCATGTTTTAAAGTATGCTAGTTTTAGTATAATTAGTTCAGTATAGGCTTCCCTTTTAATAGTAGTAGGTAGATTGTAGATCGGCGTCATGTCGCCGTGTTTCGAGAGAACCTCATTTTTATGAGCTACCGTTATATTTTGACCTACTATGGGAGAAATATACCCATTTAATTGATAACACAGGCTTACAAGAAAAACATGTTTTTTGTTGCAGCCTTATTTATATATGTATAGGAAATGAATTTAGGAGGACTGTATCCACCACTCACCCGCACTAGGAGATCCTCTTCTTCGGGGTACCCCGGTTTGGTTCGTGGCTTAGATCGCTGGTTTTGTTAATAGTAGGACACAAAGTCTACACTGGCACTTGGTTTCTTTTAATAGTTTGTTAGATATTTGTACCGGTTTTGCAATGTTTATTAGCGCAGATAACTCAGAGCGGTTTTATATGTTGCTAGATTCAAAGGTAAACCTGTTGCCTTAGAGGGCAGCACTTGCGAACGTTTTTAAAGGTGCGTTCACGAAAACTAGTGGACAGATACATTCCTTTTAAAAGATAAAGTAATATGAAAATAAAAGATTTGTGCTAACATATAAACTACTACAGATAACAAAACTACGGAACAATATATGTGGCCGATAAGGAATGTATATTGATATACGTCATTTTAACTCGTCAGCTCTAGTTTACTTGCTACCCTTATTTTGATTTTTTATTTTAATTTTTAACTAGCGGCCCACCCCGGCTTCGCACGGGCTTTAACAAAATTATCAAAAATTGTAAATTTTAACACACAGACCCACCCACATACATTTATTCTTTATGCGTCGTGTCACTTAAAAAGAATTGTAACGAAGGTTTGGATATTATTATTTTAATGGATTTAGTTTTTATTTTAAAGCAGAAAATTTAAACCTCCCGCAAATGACGAGAATTTGGCTCGTAAGTTGCCTTGTATAATTGAGAATAACTTTATGATGCAGATACAAATCGGCTAATATTTCTATGGCGTTATGTTTACAAATACCTAAGCTTATTGTATGACATCTACGATCTAATTATTTCGACTACCGCTACAGCCATCTATTTCAAAACGGCAGAAGCAAAGTTGTACACCTATGTATATACACCAAAATGTGTGTAGGCCAGTATAATCATAACAATCCATAAATGTTACAGTTCCGGATCTTTGTTTCCTTTATCGTATCAAAGTATTTGTATCCACGACGTATTTGCATGACGGTACTATGAGAACGTTTCTTAAAAAGTTACAATATACAATATTCTCTGATATAATCTATACTAATATTATAAAGAGGTAGAGTTTGTGAGTTTGTGACGTTGTAAGGGGTAATCTCAGGAACTACTGGTCCGATTTGGAAAATTCTTTCAGTGTTATATAGCTCATTTATCAGGGAAGGTTATAGGTTATATATGATCACGCTAAGACACATAGGAGCGGAGCAGCAATGAAGAATGTTGCAAAATCGGGGTATTTTTTCCTTTTCAGAGTTTCCGCTGCGTCTTAGCGCAAAATAACCATTCCACGCGTACGAAGTCACGGGCAGAAGCTATTAACTAATTATATTATCTATAATCTATACTAATATTATAAAGAGGTAGAGTTTGTGACGTTGTAAGGGGTAATCTCAGGAACTACTGGTTGCGGTAGGAGCGGAGCTGCAATGAAGAATGTTGCAAAATCGGGGTATTTTTTCCTTTTCAGAGCTTCCGCTTGCGCTACAAAATAACCATTGCACGCATACGTATTACGGCCCAACGAAGTGGGCACGGGTCGGCTAGTAGTCGATAAAACTATTCCTCTGATTAAATAACAAATGTACTCGTATTTAAAAAGAATCCAGGTTCGAGTGAAGTGAGGTGAGATATATTACGAATATTAGTGGAATACGATCGCTGGACTATATTATGCAATTCCCAAAAAAAAAAATTTATTGCTTAATGCCACATTTATTCATACTTAGAAACCATAATTATTTACTTAATAAAACTCTTAACAATGACCAAGGCACGATGCATAGTTGTAACCGGTAGGTATTCTAGAAACATTATATTCTACACTAGCCTCTGTCCGCGGCTTCGTTCGCGTGGAATAGCTACTTTGGGTTAACGATAACACGCAGCGGAAGCCCTCAAGAAGAAAAAAAACCCTATTTTGAAACATTCTTCATTAGTGTTCCGCTCCTATTGGTCTTAGCGTGATGATATATAACCTATGACACTTACAAATAACGTGGCTCACAAACTTTACCTTTTTATAATATTAGTATATACTAGCTTGTTACCCGTGGCTCCGCACGCGCTTTTTTAAATATATTAAATAAATGTAAAATTGTGAGTAGATGTGTAAATTACAGAAACGCTTTTTCAAAAACATTTGTAACTACGATACGAACGCCATCTACTGTAACATGTAACGTGTACAATAGATATATGAATACTAATAATATATCGAATGGGATGGGATTTATCATCAGCAACATACCCGGAACTTCAACCTACTATATACCAAACTCAGTGCTCACTAACACTATATAAGAAAGTAATGCAAATTATAAGCTATACATTATCGAACAATATATCTTAAATCTTTTATTATATAGATATAATATGCCCGTATTGTCGATATACTTAAGTTATTCTTATACGTTGCTATAATCACTGAGATATGTAGAAGCAAACGCGGTAAATAATACAATATAGCCGCCAAATTTACCAAAAAAGAAGATATAATTCATATTACATACAGATATATGACTTTCAATTATGTATATTTATTATTGGAGTCCAGTAAGGCACACGTCTCACATGGTTGTAACATATTTTAGATCAATTCCACACAGACGAATGCACAGGTAGCAGTTAATCACTACGTAGTGTACCAATTCAAATAAAAAAAGAACCATTAAAATCGTTTTACAATTGACGAAAATATCGGAACATTACAACATCCAAATTACTATGGAAAAATTTAAAATCCCATGTATACGTGCCAAGCCAAGAAAGTATCCTCCCTGACCACCTTCATGATAAATGATGCCTTCCTTGATGTTCCTGGAAACCATAATGTAACTATCTCACAGTTGACATTTTTCGAATACAATAGATATGAGCCGTCTAAATTTGCACTTAGGACTGTTGATAAAATAACTTATATATAAACAACTTATATATAAAAAATATTATACTTATATATAACTTATATATAAATAACTTATAATATAATCAAGAATATTACGGCAAATGTTCTGGGAACTGATGGCATATCTAAGGATATGATAAGGCTCACACTTTCGGAAACCTTGGCAGTTATTACATCCATTATTAACGTGTCTATTAGTACAAACACATTTCCAGATCTTTGGCGATATTCAATTGTTTGACCAATACAGAAAAATAATAACCTACAAAATTCCAATGAACTGCGTCCAATAAGTATCCTTCCCTGCTTGTCAAACATTCTGAAACGAGTTGTGTACACCCAAATTACAGAATATCTTAAAAGTAACAGTATTCTACCGGATCTTCAATCGGGTTTCAGACATGGACGTGGTACTACTACGGCTTTATTAGACGTTGTGAGCAATATTCGTGAGGCACGAGATCGGGGGGTTTTTCACGAGCTTTTGATACTATCAACATACATTTATTATTAGCTAAACTACGTTACTATGGATTCAACCAAAATACTATCAAATTGTTTCACAGTTATTTAGCTATTCGCTCACAGTGTGTTGAAATAAGAAAAGAAAATGGATCCTCGGTTGCTTCCTCCCTCAGTCCTGTCACTCGAGGAATTCCTCAGGGATCTATTATTGGACCTTTACTGTACATTATATACAGTGCCGACATTACCCACTGTTTGCATGATTGTAAATACCACATGGATGATCTACAACTATACATGTCTTTTAAGTATCATGAACTCGAGGCATCCGTTCATAAAATTAATGAGGATCTCAGTAGAGTAATATCCGGGTCTGAGCAAAATACACTGGTCCTCAATCCCACCAAATCCAAATTCATGGTTTTAGGAAGCAAGATGCAAATTAATTATATTATATCCGCCAATCCAGTGATAAAGATTATGGGCAAGAATATAGATAGGGTTGATATAATTCGGTTGATATAATTCGTAATTTGGGATTACTCATCGACCCGGAAAATATCCTGGTCTGAGCAAAGCACACTGGTCCTGAATCCCACCAAATCCAAATTCATGGTTATAAGAAGCAAGATGCAAATTAATTATATTATATCCGCCAATCCAGTGATAAAGATTATAGGCAAGAATATAGATAGGGTTGATATAATTCGTAATTTGGGATTACTCATCGACCCGGAAAATATCCTGGTCTGAGCAAAGCACACTGGTCCTTCCGGGTCGATGAGTAATCCCAAATTACTAATTATATCAACCCTATCTATATTCTTGCCTATAATCTTTATCACTGGATTGGCGGATATAATATAATTAATTTGCATCTTGCTTCCTAAAACCATGAATTTGGATTTGGTGGGATTGAGGACCAGTGTGTTTAACACATTGAGGAAGCTATTTGTTGACAGTCTAGTTCTATCGAGGCTTAATTACTGTGATACAGTGTATGGTCCTTGTCTATTATCGCGTACTGATCGTTCCATCCAGCGTGTGCAGGATGCCTATGCCAGATTTTTGCTTCGATGTTCCGCGCCGTGGGCATATTACACCATTTATGAATGACGCAAATATCTTTAAAATGGCGGCACGACGCGAGTTACATATGGCTACGTTACTTTTCGGGCTGATTAAAACCAAAAACCCAAAATATCTGTATGAGAAGTTAGAGTGGAGACAAGATAATCACAGGTATTTTTCATGTTTTCGTACCATGACTAATCCATTATCGATACCTCTCTATAGAACTACCGCTTTCAGAGGGTCTTTTAAATATACCGCCACTCGTTGTTGGAATAACATCCCACTGCCATATCGATCTAAAAAGAGTAAACTTAGCTTTAAACTCTCATATAACATTATCTATTGCAATTTCAAACTCAGTAATTAAAGTGACGTATAATGTATTCACGTAGTTCTATTTTAAGCTCTGTTTATTGGTGTGTATTTTTTTTAATCTTTTTCAGTATACATTTATATTTGTTTTCTTTAATCCTAAATTTGTGGTTACAGTAGTTATTTCTCTTTAGTATGACCATCCGTGACGTGTTCCGTATGTCTGTGTTATTTGTTTGTTCGTTTGAAATTTTATATTAACATTAACGTCCGTTTATCATCATATATAGGCTCCCATCGAAAATCAGCGGTGCAGTACTACTTATAGTATTGTAGATTTTTGCTGAATGGGTTCGCCAATTGTTGGATATCTATTTTTCTTTTATAAAATGTTTTTTTTCTGTCTAATTAGTTTGTGTAATTTAATTTAATTGTATGGTTGTTGCAACAATAAAGTATTTCTTTCTTTCTTCTTTTCTTTCATGTAGTGTATTTTATATTTTATTCATAATCGTGTATTTAGCTCTATATTTTTTAATATACCATTATTACAATGTTTCTACGTAAGTTTATTATTGTTTATTGTGCATAAGTAAAGTGGATGAGAAATAATACTCCATGGTCCGTGCGTGGATTCTGTCTTATCAAAAAGACGCCCTAGGTAGTTCTAACAAACGGGCCACCATCTTATTAGTTCATTGAAATGATCGCAGGAACCTTGTAATATCAACCTACCTGATTATGGCAGTAATAATCTACTAGAACGTTGGTTGCCAAAAAACAAATATTTTAATGTGACTATTTATTAACCATATTACGTAAAAAGTCACCAATATTAAAAAATATACCAGACAAATAACACAAGATTCTTGAATAAAATATAAAAGACATGACAGGAGTTTTTGGTGGGATCTTGGAATGCCATGTAGTGTATTTTATATTTTATCCATAATCTTGTGTTATCTGGCTCTATATTGTGTAATGTTGGTGATGCTTTACGTAATATAGTTTGGTCATTGTGCCAATAATACCAAGGCGCATGGATTCTGACTAGCCACAAAAACCCCTAGGAAAGTTCTAACATTGAAAATATATCAAGAAACTTGTAATACCGTTCCTCACTTGACAATGGCAGTAATAGTCTACTAGAAGACTGGTTGCCAAAAATAAAACAGAAGAAGACATGACAGACTAAACTCCCGCCAAAAACTCGACATGTATTCTTAGTTTTAATATATATATATATAGTATAGATAATAATATTCGTGAGAAGTCAGACATGGTGTGTCTAAAGAGAGCTAAAATAAGAAGATTACAATTAATGTTAAAAAAAAACAACAATATAGTATTAGAGGATGTGTGGACTGTAACATAAAATTATCTATGATATAAACAAAAACACACTTATACGATTGATGAGTTCATAAATCATTGAGCAATCCTTCAATTTCATTTCGTTTTTCTGCTCTCTGCGATCTTAAGCGGACTTCCATTTATTCTACGTTTTATAGGAACCGCTTTTACTCGGAGTTAAAAAGAAGTTATATTACCTCGTCGCGTAACCATGTGTTTTAGCGCTAACCAACTAACGATAAAGTTTTATTTTTGAACTCACTACGCTATTGGTTTGACAGGCCTTTACAGCTTTACTGGACTACGAAGGCGAGCACTTAGGGCACTCAGCCGCTTTTATTTGACAAAGTCCAATTGATTTCCAATACATAATGTATTACGTTTTACATTTCAGTCCATATCCATTATTCTCAAGTGTCATGATACAATCTGATATTCCTATAACATAATATAAAAGCAACGTTTCTCTACTTCTCTGTTTGCTTGTTAGTAACACATATTTATGCGACTAGATATAAGTATATTTGCCGCTTATTGTAACGCTTTATATTGCCTTTGTAGGCGGTAGAGCAACGCTGAAGCTATTACTGGTTTCGGCATGAATGGGTCGGCTCACCCGGGGTGGTACCACCCTCTCACAGAAAACTGACGTGAAGTAACAATGCTTTCATTGCTGCGTTTCGTTCGGTCAGTGAGAGCACCGGAGGCCCACCTATCTTCCTTTACCTCCTCTCTCCTTCCGCTTCCCTTCTCGCCCCTCCAACACAGGCTGGCAACACACTTGCGACTCCCCTGGTGTTGCGAGTGTCTATAGACGGTGGTGATCACTTAACATCAGGTGACCCACCTCTTCGTTTTCCTCCTATGATATATAAAAAAAAACTCTATGCTAATATTATAAAGAGGAAGTAAACTTTGTGAGTTTGTAGGGGGTAATCTCAGAAACCACTGGCCGGATTTGAAAAATTTGTTCAGTGTTAGAGAGCACATTTATCGAGGAATGCTATATATAGTCACGCTAAGACCAAAAGGATCGGAGCACCAATGAAGAATGTTTCAATGTCGGGGTGTTTTTCCTTTTGAGAGCTTCCGCTGCGTGTTATTTAGCCCAAAGTAACTATTCAACGCGGACGAAGTCGCGGGCAGAAACTAGTAGTTTATAAAAAAAAAAAATTGTTATCACCCACCTCCGGTGCCGCTGCATCACATTCAAGAGACGAGACTACAACACGACCTGAACATTGATATTAGCGCCACCATATTATAAATATACATTGACACTACCGCCAACATATTAGATATACACATTGATACTAGCGCCTCTATATTAGAGAGACACATTGACACTAGCGCCACCATATTAAAGATACATAAATAAGACTTATTATTATTATTAAATAGATTTTAATAAGACGTAAATAAGAATTGATATCATTATATAGAATTGAATCATTACTTTGATCATTATGAATAAATAGTATATTCTTTGACTTCATAATTTGGCCTATGAAAGGCAAGATGTCGCTGATGTACATGTCGAAACAGATTAGTAAACACATTAGAGATATATAAATAATGATAATTATATAAAATTGTTGTATAGCTTAAATAACATTAATTTGTTCATACTTTATTATTTTTGTGTTACTTAAATTATTTTGCGGAATTATGTATAAATAGTAATCGCTTTGACTTATATTGATGGGCCTTTAAAAGGCAAGATGTCTGTGATATCTACGTACTTAATATGTACCAAGTATTGTAAGGCGAAGCTCTGGCCAAATAAATAGTGACAGTATCTACGGAATATTTATTGCCATTCCTGACCGCATCGACCCTATACGTGATTAATGTAATAAAATATAAAGAAATTGTATTGTTTATCACTATACGCTTACAGCTTACTGCACGTCTGCAAAGACCTTGTACCTTGAACATTATACTCGTGAAATACAGTACAATAGCATTATTACGTATTTAGCATTTACATAATGAGAGAATTGAATAATTATCATAAAACAATGAAGAACTTATGTAATAAGAATCGTTGTACTAACGCTATATAAATTATATTTTTATCACTTATTTTTTATTATTTCTTTAATATGTTTAAGACATTCCAGATTTATGGATATTAATACAATAAGAATGTAAATTTAATGTGCCCATATATTTTAGATTTTTGTGAATAAAATTGTTACAGGTGTCAAGGACAAAGTAATAAAATGCATTTCAATCATTTTTAGAAATGTATGTTTGTAGGAATACACATCACTGCTATAGTACTGTGTTCACAATAAAACACCATTAAGAAAATCACAAAGCATATCCTTGAGAATAACTTAGTCTTTGTTTCATTAAAATCGATCCACTCTACCAAAAGTTATTTTAATTTTTAAGACGACGCAGCGTAAGTACGATATAAGAGTAGTAATCTACTTAGGTATACTACATATTATTATAAAGCTGGAAGGTTTGTTTGTTTTGTTTAACGCTCCAATCTCAGGAACTACTGGTCCGATTTCAAAAATTCTTTCAGTGTTAGCTCATTTATCGAGGAAGGCTATACACCAACACGCTAAGATAGGACGCAATAGGAGCGGAGCACTAATGAAGGATGTTTCAGAATCGTTTTTCTTTTTCTTTTTCAAAGCTTCTTAAGCGTGTTGGCTTTTTTATATCATAGGAGGCAAACGAACACGTGGGTCACCTGATGTTAAGTGATCACCACCTTCCATAGACACTTGCAACACCAGGGGAGTGGGAATTGTAGGTCAGCCAGTATTGGGGGAGGGAGGAAGGGAAGGGGTAAGGGAAGGTGTAAGGGGAGGAGAGGTTGTCCTCCAGCGCCATACGGTATTTATACGGACACGCGATATTTCATTTATTTGTTCAATTGTTTGAACGAAATTCTATTTACAATATTTACAAAAGTTTCAGCCAGTCAGCCAAAGAGGATGACATACTCGATAGCTACACCTAGTTCGTTCTAATTTTAGGGAAGTCGTTTATCCTTCGCTAATTCTTTTAGCCGGAACGGTAGAAGTTCAATTTAATTACAAAAAAAAAATGTAATTTACCGAGTAGAATAACCTAATAATTTAATCATCTTAAGTATGATAATCCTCAGTCTCTTATTATGTCGTACATCAATGACAATATATTACAGTTTCCAGTTTAACTAGATACTTACGTTATTGTATCATATTGCATATTACGTATCCTGCTAATTTTGCCTATTTGGCACGCTGTGGCACATCGCTGTCGATCTTGTTCCGGATAGTTTCATACCTAATCACTGATAATGCTGTCGCTAATGCAGCGGCTTTGTATCTGCATTCCGTAGCTCCTCTTGCATAATGATGTTCATTAGCTTAAAGTATTTGGAAAATTTAGAACTTAGCAAAGAATTCAATGGTCGATGTAATGTTTTGAAACATCATCAAATTTATAGATTATCTATATATTAATACGTGAAGCCTAATCTTTGTATCCCTTTTTAATGGAATTGGGCGAACGGATGAACGTGAAACTTGGCATAGTTAAAGTTTGTATGGAGAAGAAGTGCAGAAAGCTATTTATTTTATAAAAAATGCATTAGATTAATTTAAATATGCATTACTCACAATACTGATTCAATTTTACACAACATATACACACATGTAAATAAAAAAGACATTTTGACATCTGTCAATAAAGGACTTCAAAAAAGGTTGTGAAGGAGGTTGTTATGCTCGACTGTATGTATTATTTTACTCTTACGTTCCAATTACCCTTTTTCATTCTACATTCAACAATGATATTAACCCTAATAAAATTCAAACTTAAAAAAATCAATGAACTATGGTCGAATGTCGACCACTTGGCGCCCACTAGTTAATTTAATTATTCAATTTTACGTAGACCTTCTAACATATTTTATGCCATTTATTGGGTTTCCATTTGGAACTTGTTATACACTTTCATGCGAATCAGAATGCTTCAGATTTAACTTATCATAAGAATGTAAATCTAACGCGTGTGTACTTTTTAGATTTTTGTAAAAAAAAATGTTGCAGGTGTCTTGGAATAAATAATATTTCAATCATTTTTAGAAATATCTGTCTATCTGTTTATTTGCTTAACCATCACTGTTAAAGTTCTGTGTTCATGATAAAACCTAAAAAAAGAAATCCTAAAGCATAGCCTCGAGTAACATTTAGTTTTGGTTTCATTAAAATCGGTTCACTCTATGAAAAGTTATAGTAATTTTAATGACGAAGCGACTTAAGAACATGAGAAAAGTATATAAGTAAATGGACTTAATACATTCCACGCGGACGGAGTCGCGGGCACAGCTAATATGGACTAAAACATTTTTATTTAAATATTTTTAGCTATAAAAGTACATAGGTTAGTAATAGCTACAATACTAATACATTAATTACTTCATTTGATAATTTGATTGCAAGAAATATTTTAATATTTAATATTGGTATAGAGAAGACTACATAGAAGATTATATTATGCAGAAATTAACCACCGCAGGCGATCAGCGACGGTTAAACAGCGGGATGGATTTTAATGAGATTTAGTACAGAAGTCGATTATGTTTTGCTATTTAGGTCATACGGTCTTTTATTATATTTTTTATACTTCAATATTTCAGAGTAAGGTACATAATCGAAACATTTAAAAATGACATTAAATATATGAACGATCATAGTAACAAAAAAGACGATATAATACCGAATACCTTACGTCTCTATAGCTACATTTATAGGAAATTAGGAGACATGTACTTAATTGTTTTCCCTCGGCTTATCTATGTATTTTGTTTAAACATATGATTTACGTAGTATGGGTATAGCAGTATCACTATTTATATAAATAAGATAAATAAATGATGTGGTTATAAACAAATTCAAATTTAGAATTCGACAAAAAAATTAAAAACTTCAACTTTTTAGCTATGAGAAACAATACTTTTTAGTTTTCTTTACAAATTAATTGATACAGATAGTAAGCATCCAAAAAGTGATGACTTTATTCTTAGTATTTTTTTAAAGCTCATAACTCAGTAATAATCCATCATACGAAAAAAAAAATTGTGTGTACGCATCCACGTCTACTATAAGTATAACTGACCAGAGTATAAACAAAATTCATGACCTAATTTTTTTTTGGTTATCCGCTTGACGTGAAATGCCCCATAAAATATAATATATATATAATATATATAACCTGATAGTCCCTTAGATAATTAATATTTCAATTGATTCGTACCTAACATGCATTGCAGTAGTTAGTTTTGCGTGATGGGCGGCACGACAACTATATACAGTGGTGGTACTTCCTGAGATCATATCGTTCAACCAAACAAACAAACTCTTCAGCTTTATATATTAGTATAGATTACATTACCACTGTATATAGTTGTCGTGCCGCCCATCACGCAAAACTAACTACTGCAATGCATGTTAGGTACGAATCAATTGAAATATTAATTATCTAAGGGACTATCAGGTTATATATATTATATATATATTATATTTTATGGGGCATTTCACGTCAAGCGGATAACCAAAAAAAAATCGTTGCCATGGTAACGTGGTAAGTAGTAGTAATAATATTCGTCCAATAGGACAGGCGAAGGAATTAATCCACACTGCCAATTCTGAAGTTATGTGGTAAGTATCAAAGCTAACATTTTCAAAGTTTATTTTGTTTTCCTATTCAAATAGTTCATACTACTTTTATTTCCAATTTTTTATTTGTTCTCAATTACGTATTATAAAAATAAAGTTTGTGTATGTACTATTAAAATAACAACTTTTTCATGAATGGATATGGCTACAAATGACCAAAAAAAACTTTTTTTATACTTTGTCTATATTTTTATATTATTATATTTTGGTCTGTTTGTTTGTTTGTTCTGGGTAATCTCCAAAACGACTGGACCTATTTTAACGGGAATTTTACTTTTTACTGCCAGATAACCGAAATTATAACGGTTGACTTTTCTATTTTATTTGTCCGCGGCTTCGTCCGCATTATTTTGGGCCGATTTTCACGGGGTATTCACTGGTAGATAACCTGATGCGCCTGACCACGAGAGATGTGGCCATCGTGGCCAGGCGCTCCACCTCCCTCCACTCCGGGCTACGACTAGGGGGTCATCCGCGTAACATATGAGGCGTGCCCCATATGGGAGCACGTCGCGGAGCACCCAGTCGTAGCCCATGCTCCATAGGAGCGGCCCCAGGGCCGACCCCTGTGGAACCCCCCGCCTTGTGGCCCGCTGGACCATTCGCCCGTCGCCGTCTACGTAGGCGACCTCCCTGTCTTCGAGGTACGATTTCAGCACCCGCCGCAGGTAGGGGGTACTCCGAAATATCGGAGCGCCTCCCGTATGACCCCATGCGGCAGGGTGTTGAAGGCGTTGGCGATGTCAAGGGACACCGCCAAAACCCTCTCCCCCTGGGAGGTCGCCTCAGCCGACAGCGACTTCAGGAGGCACAGGGCGTCCACCGTGGAACGCCCTGCCCGGAAGCCATACTGCGCGTCCGCCAGATTAGGCCCTACGCCCTCTAGGTGCTGGACGACCCGGGAGGAGATAATCCTCTCCAGCACCTTCCCGGCGTCGTCCAGCAGGACGAGGGGCCGATACGCGAGACGCGTCGATGCCGCGGAGCGTACACCGCCCAGACAAACGGGCGGTGTACTGGTGGTCGCCGGAGATCGCCGATCTCCGAGCGGCCTGCTCAGCGGCCCGGCGGCTGTTCGGACGCAGCCGCCGACGCCGACACCGGGACCCGGAGGCGGAGGCCCGGCTGTATGGCAGCTACAGGGAGTGCAGGAAGACCCTGCAGGCTGCCATCAGCCGGGCGAAAGAAGCAGCATGGGAGGAGCTGCTCCAGACGCTGGAGGGGGATCCAGGGGGGCGCCCGTACAGGATCGTGCGCAAGAAGCTGCGATCCTGGGCGCCCCCGGCGACGGAGACCCTCCGGCCGGAGGTGGTTGCGAGGGTCGTGGGAGAATTATTCCCCGACCCTCCGATGCTACCGGCTCCTCCCATGCCTCCGCCTCGGGAGGCAGTCGAGGAGATGCTCGACGGGCCGGTCTTCCTGCACTCCCTGTAGCTGTCATACAGCCGGGCCTCCGCCCCCGGGTCCCGGTGCCGGCGTCGGCGGCTGCGCCCGAACAGCCGCCGGAAAACGAAAGGGTCTGAAATCACCCGAGTCCACCCGTTCGCTTAGTGATTCACTCTTGTAACTAGTCGCCATTCCACTATATTCGGCTGGATATTCGGTGGCCGGAGGTTGGTATCCGGCACAATATCTATCCTTTTCATCTCTAATTATTACTTATAATTATTCAACACATTGATATATTTACATGTAAGCACTCACATTCATATATATCGTATGCCTGTCTTATTCGTTTAAGTCAATTAAAATCACTCGTCATATTAGTACAAAAGCGTTGATTGTCTTATTTACTATTCATTATTTGTAGATGATTAATAGTTACAATTATTATTAACATGAGATACTAGAGGATGCGATTGGTTGAAGCTATATGCAGATCAATGCCCGAATCTTGGTTCATAATAAAAGAAGAAATATATTGTAACGACCCTACTCAGATGGGAAAAAAGCAGGAATAATAATTGTGTGTTCTGTTACACATAATTATAATCGTAATTGAAGAAACAGTATTTTTGAATTCGATTAAATAATTAATGTCAGTATCACATAAATAATAGTGTCTAAATTTGATATCAAGGGCTATACAACTCAAAAATTGTGGAGAGTACATTGCATATTATATTTCATTGATATTTTAATTTAATTTTCAATTTTATGTATTTAGGAAAACTTACAGTTAACACTAATGAAATGACAAATAAATAACATACAATTGTTCATTATAATTCTATGTTTGAAAATAATTAATCGACACTTGTGATGTTCCAGAAATTCCAGACACATTTAAAAAATACTTTTCCAATTTTATTTCTCATTTATAATGTAAATAGCATATAAAATCACGCAATTACCCTAAGGAGAGCAGTAGTTACAGAATGTAGGTTAGAAGTAGGAAGAACGAAGAACGGAAATGAAGTAACATTGCGGGCGGACCGTATTATATCGAGCTGAGTGTCAGGAGTTGAGGTTGGTAAAAGAAACTACGAGGTGTGCTAGTAATAAAATTAATAAATTTATAGGTAAATTAATTTAAAACACAATGATGATTATTAACATTTATTCTGTAGTTTACAAAAAAACTTTTATTCAGTATTAGTGACTGTTGGGTGAAGGTAAAGTATACTGGTAAGTGTACCGACACCAAAACATATTGATGTGTAATTTAGTGATAGTATTTTTTGAAGAATTCCTCGAGCACTTCGTTGTACTTTCCATCTCCATTGTGCATTTCGTTAAGCTTATTCTACTTTTCAGGGTATGACTCGCGAGCAACATACATGACTTTGGCTATCCTAGGTTTTTCTTTTTCAGTACATTTACCACAAGATGTTTGTATACCTTCTGGGATTAATTCTGTAAATCGAACATTAATTTCATTAGAATATAATCACTGTATAAAACAAATATTCTCCACTAATGATATATAAAGGTGAGATGTATGAACTTGAAGTTGAAAATAGAAAATTCCTATTTAAATATTTTGGAGTATGTATTGTCATCTTTTCTTGAAATTATTTTTATATAACCACTGCAGAGATAAAAAAAAATCGTACATAATTTTTCGGTGACAAAAGAAAATTTTTTTTTAACAAAATCTTAAAGGGGTAAAATGAGTAATGAAATTATGGAGATAATTATATGTCGGGGCAACGATAAAATGGCGTCCATGTAGAATTATGACGTCATGGTCATGATTTGATCGATAAATCCACCAGGAACAATCGCATAAAACGTTAACCGATACAGAAACATAACACTTGACTATAGTTACGATGAATTATCCGTAGGTGTGACTAGCCCAACTGTCTGAGCGAGTATGCCCAGCATCTAGTCGTCGGTCGCCTTTTAATGCATCAAGATATATAAACAGCCGATATCTCCATCCAATGGCGTCTCACATCGGGGTAAATAATGAACAGATGATAACTTCAACCAATAGTGTTCGAGTTCATTAGTAACACCCCAGATATAGTCAATAGCGCGGTATCGCAGGTAAATAGAGGATTCCCCGATATATATATATATTGGAAATAACATAAATGAAACCTGTAGGGA
>MU158878.1:156672-197754 GCA_015888305.1 Antheraea pernyi | reverse complement strand
GTTACCATGGCAACGTATATAATAATAACGTAATCGCTCAAAAGCAAAAAAAGTGCCCGATTTTGAAACATTCTTCATTGGCGCTCTGCTTCTATTGGCCTTAGCGTGATTATATATAGCCTAAAGCCTTCCTCGATAAATGAGCTATCTAAAACCGAAAGACTTTCTCAAATCGGACTGGTAGTTCCTGAGATCATAGCGTTCAACCAAACAAACAAACTTTTCAGCTTTATATATTAAAGTATAGATGTACACGTTATATGTTACCGTCAGTGGCGTGCATGTCGTATTTCCAATTGCTTTTAAAGAGCATGTCTATAATTGTACATAGTTTTATAATTTTATAATTCTTTAATACGAAAAAAGAACGCGTGCGGAGCTGCGGGTGTAGCTAGTTTAACATAAATTCAACATGCATATAATTTAAGCAGATCTGAACTATATTTACTGAATGAGTAATTAAAGATGTTAACATATATCATCGTTATTATACACCTGTTTCATACGTTTGAGAGGCGAACAGATGTTTGTTCTTAAAAACATTTTGGAAAAAACAGTCTGAATAATGAATGAATGATAGTATCGTGGAATCTTTCTAGGAACATTTAAGTTTAGTTCATTTAATACGTCCGGGACCACAATAACTCCATTAGCAAGTTTATACAGTAAAAGAAGACCCAAGATCTTTCGACGTCTTTCTAACGATATTAATTTAAAGTGTTTTAATCGAGTATTGTAGTTTGCACGATAGGAACAGGTCTGGTCTCGGCGCGCAAGAAATTTAGTAAAATTACGTTGAATACGCTCTATACGATTAACATGAATATTATAATAAGGATTCCAAATGTTTGATCCGTATTCTAGAACGCTTCTTACCAAAGCTTTATAAAGAAGTGTTATTGTATTTATATTGTGAAAATCTTTACATATACGCTTAATGAATCCACACATTTTTCAGGCTTTAGATATTGTCGTATTTATGTGTTCAGTAAATTGTAGCTTGCTATCTATCTCTATTCCTAAATCTCTAGTATTTTTTTTGGTCTGCAAACTTCGGTACCTATTGCCTAACTGGAAGGAATGATCTTTATATTTTTTGTAAATCAAATGTATACACACTTGATTGGATTATGTTCCATTTTGTTATCGATGCACCAGGTTTCAAGAGATTTCAAATCGCTTTGAAGTAAAAGTGAATGAACTAAATGTTTTATTACTCGATATAACTTCAAGTTATCCGCAAATAGTAAGCATTTGGTATAACTCGATATATCGTTTATGAATACTAAGAATAGGAGCGGCCCTAAATGAGAGCCTTGTGGAACTCATGATGACGCGGAAAAAGGACTAGAAGTATATCCGTGAACCGTAACCATTTGCAGCCGATGCTCTAAATAGAATTGTAACCAGACTAAAAAAGGACCATGAATGCCAAAACTGTTTTAGTTTTAAGATAAGTATATTGTGATCAACTTTGTCAAACGCGCTACTAAAATCCGGGTATACTGCATCAACCTGGAATCGAGCATCGACTAATTTAGATATGTCATTTACATAAACCAAGTAGATTTGTTTTTACTAAATTCATGTTGATTACTACTTATCATGTTTTTAGAGTATGATGCTAATGATGACAGTACAACACTTTCAAATATTTTAGAAAATATATTTAGGATTGATACAGGTCGATAGTTGTTGATAATACTTTTGTCACCTTTTTGTCTATGCGACGCTTCATTTTTCATTTCATTTATGTCTACTAGAAGAGATGTTAGTTTTAAAAACGATATAAAGGTTAGTGCCACCTAGTGACGAATAACAGTAAATTGGACAATTGCACAGAAATTTACTCCATAAAAAAATCTGTCTAACCCAAGTTCGAATCCGAGTGACAGCACATAATTTTTTTTAAATTGTTATAATTATAAAAGAGATATATTTTTTTAATATACTTCTCTTTCATAAAAAATGCTAATTTTTTGAGGTAAACCTAACAGTTTATTTTAATATAAAAATGTTTTTTATAGAACCGAACTAGGCTTGGTCGTCCAGGTAAACTTTGATTAATGGCCGAACCGTACAGTAAATGAAGAGGATACATCTGGATTATACAGGAATACATTTAATTAGACATTTGTAGGAAGTTTAATTTTCTACAAAAAGTTAGGAAAACAAATCCGTAATATTAATATTTCAGAGATATTGAGCTTTTAGTTTATTATTGTATTCAATTTTAGTGGTTTATAGAATGAAATGTAAAAACAGAATTCATTTTCTGTTTTTTGCTACGAATTTTTTTAATGTAATATTTGAGCTGCGAGTAATAAAAAGTCGATTTTTTTTCTCGCTTTCATCTCTAAATACCATAGGATATATCCGAACCATAGTTTTGTCCAACGGACCGCTCTTAATTTCAATTTTAAGAGATCCTACATTGAAGTTAACATTTTCCCAAATAAATGACATAGGAAAAAACTTTTTGAACACTTTTGTCACCTGCAAACTGTGAAGAAATATTATTTTGGTAAAGAGAATGGATAGGGCTCATTAAGCGGTAAATTTTCAACAAAAAACTCACTGAATTCAAATTTTGTATTGTTAATATTTAAGTTTCTACGGATCTTTGAAATTTGAATTGTCAATTATTCTGCGTCTTTCTATATTTAGCGGCTAAACTATCATAGATAGAATAAAAACGAAATGGCAATTTTGTAGTTCTTTTGATGCTCTATAGAAAAGTGCATAAGGAATTTTCAGTATCATTAATAACAACAAACAATTCAGTTGAGCCTAAATATGAAACTAATTAATCGTCAGTTGTAATATTCAATAGATTTTTTGTTACTTTGTTTGTTTGAACACACTGCCCTTTAGAATGTTCAATCAGGTTTAAAAATTCCTTTTAGAATTAATTTATAGTTAACTAGCTGTTACCCGCGGATCCGCACGCGTTTTTTTTTAAATGTATTAAATAAATGTAATATTGTAAGTAGGTGTGTATATTAAAGAAATACTTTTTCAGAATTTTTTTACAAAAAAAATAAACCGCCAGCGATGTGAAAAACTAATAAGGTACTAAAAAGCGAAAAATAACTGTATGATTAAATTAACCAAATTAAATAAAAAATATTGGTATTCGCGCTACCTAATAATATATTACAATTCAATGCCAACCTACATTCAAATTTGTTGCAGGTAATAAAATATGTATACTACACAGATATACATCATAGGACAGGAGAGTGGACCAAAACTTTGTATGTAGATGATATAGAATTTAGGTAGGCATCGACTTCAAATATATTATTATGTAGCGCGAATATCAATATTATTTATTTAACTTGGTTAATTTAATCATTCAGTTATTTTTCACTTTTTAGTGACTTATTAGTTTTTTACATCGAAGGCGGTTTATTTGTTTGTAAAAAAAAATAATTATTTTCCAATTTTAGTACCCATAAATATATCTGGTTTCTAATGGGTATAATAAATCGGTTCCAATTTCAAGAAAATACGTAGAGACGAAGTGGGTGAAAATCAAATAAACGATATTTCACCCCCTTAAGGTTTGAATATTTTCTTCAAATTTATATGGGACCACTTCTGAATATAACGAATCATATAAAAAAAGAATGATTGAAATCGGTTCATAATTGACAGAGATATCGATTAACATACATAAAAAAAAGCTACAACCGAACGTAGTAACCTCCTCCTTTTTCGAAGTCGGTTAATAATATTTGTAACTACGACACGCACGCCACTGTAACATGTAATGCGTAGATTAGATAGATATGTGAATACTAATAGTATATCGAATGGGATGGGATATATTATCAGCAACAAACTTGGAACTTTAACCTACTATATACCACCCTTAGTGCTCACTAACACTATATAAGAAAGTAATGAAAATGTTAAGCTATACATTATCGAATAATATGTGTTAAATCTTTTGTTATATAGATATACTAGCGGGCCCGGCTGACGTTGTCCCGCCCTGATTAACCCCCCCCAACCCCCCTTGTGGGTGGAATTTCGTAAAATTCGTTCTTAGCTGACCTCTACTCGGCGAAAGGAATATTCCTACCATATTTCAAGTCGCTACGCCTTATGGTTCCAGAGATATCGTGATGAGTCAATTGATATAGGTGGGAATCTCTTATATATATATAGATTATTATGCCCATATTGTCGATATAATCGTGTTATTCTTATACGTTGCTATAATCTCTAAGTTATATAGATGCCAGCGCAGTAAATAAAACAAAATGGTCGCCAAATTGATCAAAAAGATAATAAAATTCAAATTACATATACCTGGAACTTCAACCTACTATATACCACACTCAGTGCTCACTAACACTATATAAGAAAGTAATGAAAATGTTAAGCTATACATTATCGAATAATATGTGTTAAATCTTTTGTTATATAGATATACTAGCGGGCCCGGCTGACGTTGTCCCGCCCTGATTAACCCCCCCCAACCCCCCTTGTGGGTGGAATTTCGTAAAATTCGTTCTTAGCTGACCTCTACTCGGCGAAAGGAATATTCCTACCATATTTCAAGTCGCTACGCCTTATGGTTCCAGAGATATCGTGATGAGTCAATTGATATAGGTGGGAATCTCTTATATATATATAGATTATTATGCCCATATTGTCGATATAATCGTGTTATTCTTATACGTTGCTATAATCTCTAAGTTATATAGATGCCAGCGCAGTAAATAAAACAAAATGGTCGCCAAATTGATCAAAAAGATAATAAAATTCAAATTACATACAAATATATAACTTTCAATTAGGTATATTTATTCTTGGAGTCCAGTACAGCGCACGTCTCATGCGTTGGTTTACAGTAAACAACATATTTTTGATTAATTTCACACGTACCAATTCACAGGACATCACTACGACGAAGTCTTGGCTAACAAAATAAAATAGTCCAAGTTAATTTTTACATTGAGTTATCTGCCAGTGAAAGTCCCGTGAAAATCAGTTCAGGCATTGCGGATATTCCACTGCGGCCGAAGGAAAATAAAAAAACCTAAATTACTATTTATGAAATCTGCTATCTACCAGTGAACACCCCGTGAAAGTCGGTCCAACCATTTTGAAAAGAGCAATGCGGACGAAGCCACAAACAAATAAAATAGAATATGTCAACCGCTATCATTTCGGCTACCTGCCAGTAAAATTCCCATTAAAATAGGTCCAGCTGTATTGGAGATTACCCGAAACAAACAAACAAACAAACAGAGAAAATATAATAATATAAAAATACCGAAAGGATATAAAAAAAATTTTTTTGTTATTTGTAGCCATATCCATTCACCAAAAAGTTGTTATTTTAATTTCACATATACACACATTATTTTTATAATACGTAATAGATTACAAATAAAAAACTGGAAACGAAACAAACGTAGAATTAAAATTTTGAACAGAAACACAAAATAAACTTTAAAAATGTTTGCGATAGAAAGTTATCACGTTACCATGGCAATGTATAGAACACTAACGTTAACACGCAGCTAAAATGAGAAAAAAACAACCCGATTTTGAAACATTCTTCATTGGGGCTCCGCTTTTATTGGTGTTAGCGTGGTGATATATCTATAGCCTTCCTCGATAAATGAGCTATCTAACACCGAAAGAATTTTTCAAATCGAACCTGTAGTTCCTGAGATCATCGCGTTCAACCAAACAAACCCTTCACCTTTATATATTAGTATACATTTATAGAGATAATGCAATCTAACAAAACGCTATAACCCTAAGGAGGTGTCATTATAGGTTATAGGTGAGGAAGTACAGCTAAGTGAAAATGGAGTAGTATTGTGGGCGTTAAGTTAAACGTAAAGGACAACACGAAGCACAGCTAGTACACTAGCATACATAATGTCATAGGTGAATTAATTAAAAACAAAAATTATTATGAACATGTATTTATTTATTTATGTGCATTTATGTGGTTTACTAAAAACAAACATTTTTACAGTATTGATCATTATTGTGTAAGGGTGAAGGTAAAATATATTGGGTTATTTGTATACGAAAACAAGGACTATTGTACTGAATATGTTTTTGATTTGTAAATTAGTGATGGTATGTTTTCAGGAATTCCTCGAGCACTTCGTTGTACTTTCCATCCGCATTGTGTATTGCGTTGAGTTTATTCCACTTTTCAGGGTATGACTCGCGAGCTACAAAAATGACTTTGGCTACCTTAGGTTTTTCTTTTTCAGTACATTTAGCACAAGATGTTTGTATGCCTTCAGGGATTAACTCTGAAACAGAAGAAGAAGAAAGTTAATTTCATAACGATATATTATTTATGAAAATATATCACAAAGCAAATAATCTCCACTAATATTATGAAGAGGTAAGATGGCTAAACTTGAAGTTAAAAACGGAAAGTTTCTTTTCAAAATCATCTAAATATAGATCTTCATTTTTCTTTAAAATTTTGAGATATAAACACTTTAAATTTAAGAGAAAATAGTACACATTCTCTCGGTGAGAAATAAGAAAAAGAAATTAAAACCTTAATGCTGTAAAATAGGAAACAAAATTATGGAAATCATTTTAACATTAATAAAACCTGTGAACAGATATGGTACCTATATATAGGGAAGGTAAAGTGCTGGTACAATTAATCGGGTATCCTTTTAGTGTTCCTTGTATTTCATAATATTATTTTTGTTATTAAAATCCTTTCGTAAATTGTATAAACATTTTGTATATTAGAATATGAATTTCATTCAAGTTATGGAAAACGCTATACATTTATTACGTGATAATAACTGATTAAAATAATATTATATGTGCAAGTAAAAAGACATAAAATTAAAGTGTCTGTTATTTGGAATCGTCAAAACAGTTAAACAGGTTTTCTATTTAGGTTTTCTATTATCTGGACTCAAGTTATTACGCTTTCTCATGGGCTCTGAGCACAGATGAAGAAATATCACGCACGTAACTTAAAATCAAAATCACTTTATTCAATTTAGGCCCTAAGAAGGCACTCATGAACGTTAAAACTACCACCGGTTCGGAAAACAACCCAGTCATCGAGAAGAACCGGCAAGAAAATCCGTTTGGTTTATCATTTTAACAAATATATATAATATTTACAATAATATAACCTCATTTTTATATATATCATATATATCTATATATATAATATATAGTAATGACCAAAATACAGATAAAAAGGTAGTCCGCAGTTCATCAAGATGAAACACCTAATTATTATGAAACAATATAAACACACTTTAGTAAAATATAAAATAAATTTATATCTGGTATACCTTTAAGTTCACTTGCTTGAGCTGTGCATTTTCCAATACCGATGAAACAGTCGAGGTAAGCTAGAAAGAGACGCTCGTTGTCAATGATCTCGTCTTCGTTAATATCCTCGAATTTCGAATAGTCATCGGGACGAGCCGCCACCATCGCGACCAGAGCAAGTGCAATCACGAGTTTCATTTTGGATTACTGTAACAATATACAAATAATACCTTTCATTACAGTATTTCTTATTAAATTAGCTATATAATATGACAGAAAAGTAGTTCAAGTTTATTTACTTTTACAATTAATTCACAGTTTGCGGTTATAAAACAAAAATATCTATATGAAGTGGATTTATTTTGTGAATAAGTAAGATTTCTATAAAAAATGGATACCAATATTTAGAAACAAAAAATTATACTAAATATATTCTATTGCAAAAACCAACGAAAATTCTAAATTAATGTTTAAAATAAAAGCAATAACTTAGCAAAAGTTTTACAAAAACAATTGTTTTAAATTAAACACACATTTCAATAATTGTTAATTTCGTAGTAAATAATACTCACCGTACAGATTCACCGAATTGAATGTACAATTAAATTTGGCGCTCGACTTATATAGCCAGTCAAATTAATTACATCCGCGGCGGGGATGAGCATTGTGCGTTTGTACTTATTATAAAAGACTATTTATCTGTCTTTCCGTTTATTATAGTGCTTATAACACTACACCACCAAACGAATTTACATGATTTTTCAAATACTAAACTATGTTTCAAAGTCAGATCTTAGTGCACATTTCATTATATTAGGTGATTTGTAAAACAAGTTGTGACAAATTTTTTTTATTGTAGCACGGCAAAATGACTGCACTATGCCTGATGGTAAGCACAGTACAATCCAAGAACAATGGCGACCACCGAGAGGCACATTATCCATCGCCGGTGGCCGCTGTCATGCCGGCCTGCGATAAGCTGGATATGCACAGGCTGATCCCGAAACGCGACCCACAAAAGCAAATCACTATGACGGGGTTTTTCGCCATATAAATTAGTTATACTTGTTTTGCGTAACAAGATAAAAATCTTTTCAAAAATTTTATCTTTCGCCTTATTCTACGTTTGTAGAAAAAACGACAGTAACAATAGACAAAATTGACTATAACTAACTTCAGGGTGTCGTCGGTTTTTCGTGACGGTGTGCGCGCGCATCGTAAAAATTTACTCTCATCATTTTTCATTAAAGGGCCAAAAGAAGTATAACTTCAAATATACAATTGTTATTCTAGTATAAAGCAGTTACTTGGGAATTTTATAATAAAACCCAAAGGTCAAACGCCTCGCCCTATAGACGTCATAATACTAGCCGTAAGAGTGTGCGGCTTGTAATTGTCCTTCGAATGCGTATAATTGCACTTAATTTGCACAGTTATGCAACGATAACTTGTCAACATTATTATACTAGGAATACTGATTCTCATTGTGTGTAGGTATTGAATTCTATATAATAATAGCTGTGCCCACGACTCCGTCCGCCTGGAACCTAATGTAAGAAAACTTAAAATCTTCTGAATCTATTAAGTCCATTTACTTATATACTTTTCTCTCGTACTTACCTCGAGCCGTCATTCAAATTACAATAACTTTTGATAGAGTGGACCGATTTTAATGAAACAAAGACTAAGTTACACACGAAAATATGTTTTATGATTTTCTTGGTGAGGTTTTATCGTAAACCCATTACTTTAGCAGTAATGCGTGTTCATACAAACAGACAGACATTTCTAAAAATGATTGAAATGTATTTTATTACTTATTCCTATACAACTGCAACATTTTTTTTCACAAAAATCGAAAAAGTACAGAAATGTTAGATCTACTTTCTTATTATATGTCTAGATATGTATAGATTTGCAACAATTCGCAACCTACTCGATGTTTATTTAAAATAGAACATTTAATAACAATGGCTTTACGATTAGGAACGATTTATTATAGTAAATGGTATAGCACAGATGAATTCAGACAAACGAGACAGATTACTTTGTTTTATAATATGTAGTGATAAAAATAAGTCCTTATTTTATTGTGATAATTTTAAAATAATAAATATATATGTAATTAAATGATCCTCACTCACCGTACAGTCCCACTGAATTGAATGTGTAATATAATAGTGCTCGATTTATATACCCAACCCAATTAATCATATCCTTCACGGGAGTGCACATCTTTACTTATTATAGTATGTTGTATATAATAATAGGCTTTTTTATGACTGTCTATATTTACATTAATATTATCATAATGAGTTTAAAAATTATCTTACTCATAAAAAAACTTCCTGCTCGTTATATTGCTATATTTTAAGTATGTAGGAGCTTCGAGCTCAATACTTTTATACACGCTATTTTCACTTCTCAGAATCGGATTTGTATGGAAAAGACTCGTCTATTTTTGGTTATCAATCCACTCTCTAGATGGCACTGTTATATATTTTTTTGGCATCAAAGATGGTGGATGACAATTAATTTTGACATTTCAAACTGACAACTTTCAAATACTTGTTTTTATTTACTTTGTTTACGTATCTGTTAGGAGAATGTGTTCCCTTAAATTTTCTTGCCTCCCACAAAAAAAAAAATCTATCTCCGGATCTACTTATAAACATTGATTCCTGCATATACATACTTGAATTTAGATTTACCTTACGATGAATATACCCACTACAAATAAAAATGATCAGAAAACTTGTATACGATTTACGCAGTACCGCCGTATGCATACATACATACCTATAAATGTACATTTATAATTAAGAAATGTTAGTTCGAAACTCGTAATATAGAGGCGCTGAATGGAAAGAACGAGTGTGACCTCTGTTTATATAACGTACTCTGTGCTTTTATATTCTAGACTGACACGGACAGCGTAATAATAATACTCGGAGTGCGTAAAATAGATTGTTTATTCATATGACCATATAAGGAATTTATTTATACGAACACGCGATATTTCATTTGTTTGTTGTCATAAACGAACGTGTTAACTGTTTTTGTTTAGGTAATAAAATGTATATAAAAGAACCATATAATGAATATCTATATAGAAAACTAGCTGACTCGTCCACTTCGTTGGGCGTTAAACAGTTAAAAACTACTTTTTGTGTAAACTACTATAATATAAAAGTTAGACATAAGTATACATAAGTTTACTATACGCAGCGGGTATACAGTGACTTGCGCGTTCAATATAATAACGCTTTCCGCGTGCTGATGGGGCTGCCGCACCACTGCAGCCCCTCCGCGATGTTCGCGGATGCTGATATTGATGGCTTTGTAGTGATGATGCGCAAACAGTGCGTCTCTATCATGCGTCACACGCGCGACAGCCCCAACAGCATACTACGTGCGCTGGTGGACCGGTGGGACTCTCCGATGCTGCCTCGCTGGATACGGCTACATGCAGTCGTACAGTGAATTTTCACCATCACCTCAGGGTACACTCGGCCCTGCCATTTAATGTTATTTATATCCTGTGTTTTATGTTTTTGTTTATAATTTATTTTTCTGTTTTATTATTATTATTGTCACTAATTATTGAAATCTGTAATCGTACCCACAAATAGGGATGTAACGATGAGTCTAAAATAAATGATATTATTATTATTATAAGCTGTCGGTGACTTTTTCGTAGACATTATTAAGCTCTACAACTTAATCATATATCTCTCATCGTTAAGGCATCGTTCGTAAGAAATGTTTTCGTTCGACCGTTTTTGCTCCGACTTACTTTGCAAATCCGATTACCACAAAAAAGACTTTTCATTTTTCGGGTTCATATATAGATGATATATATGACACTCACATATAACGTGGGTTTCTAACGGTTAAATAATAAAATCGGTTTAGTAGATCAAGATATTACCCCTTACAACCTCACAAACTTTAACTCTTTATAATATTAGTATAAATAAACCTTTTAATGTGTAAAAAGCTCAACCGAATTATAACATGTGCTTCTCTGGTTTGATAAAAATTAAGGTAATTACAATGCGATCATTTATCACTGAAGTGCAGATCGATGATAATCATTTTAATACACCTTCAAGGATAATTCTCTGCAACGTAACACTCGGTCAGAAATAATTAAATGTAATTTCAGAACGGATCACAGATACAGATAAGCAAAACAACTTGTTATTTGGGAATATAAAACAATATATTGAAATTGTATACCCATATTAAAAAAGGAAACAAAGCTCGTTGAAACTGTAAAGACCTTGCCAGGTCAATAGCGAAGTCAGTTGGAGAAAAAAAAACAATGAGTAGACGTAAGATCGTAAAAAAGACTGGACTGCAGTTTTAACATTTCTCCGTATAGTTTGTTATCTATATTATAATAAAACTGTAGCAGGGCCAAATCTGTACATTAAATATTTTTTGAAAATTTTGATGGGGGTAGACTTTGTTGTCGATATAGAAGCCAAAAATAACCCTTTTAAAATTGTTGTCTGTCTGTCTGTCCCTGTGAACGCGCATCACTCAGAAAGTACTGAACCGATTTTGACGAAACTTGGCACAGTGATAACTAATGTTACGAGATTACATTTAGGATACTTTTTATCTCATAAAACGTAAGGGATTCTCCAGGATAATGGACGAAAGTAAAAAAAATGTAGTTCATGATATTCTTGACGAATTTTGGTAAATTTTCTTTGTGCTATATATAGCAGACAGATTAGCTAAAAAATTAAGCTATATTTCCATATGCTACTTCAAAAAAAAATATACCAAAAAAAACGACCACCGTGATTCGAACCGTCGGCCCCGTCGAAACATTTAAAGCCCCGTACGTTACAACTGAGCTACGCCTACATGACATTTCTGTACGTAATTATCGACCACTTATGAAACATTTATGTAGACGAAACTGTCACTTATGTTGTTACATTTATTTCATTGTATAAAAAAATGTTTGCTAAACAAAGGTGACAAGATTTATTTATTTATATACTATATAATAAAACTGTAACAAAGCCAAATCTGTACATTACAAGGTTACATTTAGGATACTTTTTGGCCCATAAAACGCAAGGGGTTCGTTCTCCAGGATAACGAAAGAAAAGAAATTAGTTAATGTAACTAGACTTTTTTGCGACACCTTAGTATAAGAGCCAGCAACGTTGGAAGAACGAGAATTTGAGAAAAGTTGGTTCTTTAATATGAAGATATATTATGCCCTTCCAAACACGATTCAGGATACCTGGTAGCCGGTTAACGTTGTATTTTTTAATGCGAATTACACCTTTACAGATCAACATTTTGATTTATAAATAATTTAAGGAACATTTTTTGTCAGTAACTTTTATAAGTTTAACGTTTATACGTTATTAAAAACATGAATTTTTCACTGCCAGACAATTTTGTTATTGACAATAATGTGCCTGGTGATATTCTTTATAAACAAAATAATTCATTTCAAACCATTTTATTTTTTCCCTTGCAAAGAACATATTTCATTTTGTTAACCAGGCTCTTCCACAATTATGGCTATCTTTATTATACAGCCAGTGTTGCGCTAAGCTAGAGTTATAACTAAGTTATTCTATACATAGGTTTTGGTAGGGGGTAGAGCCACGCTGAAGCTATTACTGGTTTCAGGATGAATGGGTCGGCTCGCCCGGGGTAGTACCACCCTCTAACAAAAAGCCGACGGGAAGTAACAATGCTTGCATTAGTGCGTTTCGTTCGATTAGTGAGAGCACCGGAGAGGCCCACCTCTCTTCCCCTTCCTCCTCTCCCCTTCCGCTTCCTCCCCCTCCAACACAGGTTGGCAAGGCACTTACGACTCTCCTGGTGTTGCAAGTGTCTATGGACGGTAGTTATTACTTAACACCAGGTGACCCACCTGTCCGTTTGCCTCCTATGACATAAAAAAATACATTATATTTTTAATTTACCCTTTTTTATGTTGAAATAAAATAATATTAAAAAAAAGTGTGTGTGTGTACTTATGTACACGCATTAGAAGTTATACTTCTTTGGCGTAACAAGTAAAAATCTTTTCAAAAATTTTATCTTGCGCCTTATTCTACGTTTGTAGAAAAAACGACACTAACAATAAAAAAAAGGTATTTAATACAATGAAAGTTTTAATATAAAGAAATACAAACAACAAATACAAAGAAACAAAATGTTGACTATAGCTAACTTCAGGGTGTCGGTTTTTCGTGACGGTGTGTGCGCGCAACGTAAAAATTTACTCTCATCATTTTTTTGTTACGGTGTGCGCGTTCATCGTAAAAATTTACTCTCATCATTTTTCCCTAACGCGCCAAAAGAAATATAACTTCAATAAAATTACAGATATCTTAACATGGTTTGAACATACTTCTTTATTTACAAAAAATTGCATCGGGCACATTATTGTTAATATCAAAAATGTCTGGCAATAATAAATTCACGTTTTAGTAGCGTTTAAAAGTTAGTGAAAAACAAAACATTCTAAAATTATATAAAGTTCAATATTTTTGCCTGTAAAGGTTTACCGGCAGCCAATTCGCTGTCGAAACCGTTGCCTAGCTCTTAGACAAATAGTCACAGGCAAGTGACAGATGACACATGTTGCTCATATCTTTTTAATATTTATGTTTTTCTTTAATACAATGTAGTGTGAAAAAGTTTTAATACAAGTTGAAAATAGTTATGATGTCATTCAGTGTTTAATTTATCATTATTTATTTTATGAATATATTTTAACGTTTAAATTACAATTTAACTCTATCAACTTGATATTTTATAATGTAAACTATACTGAGCGTATAGTAAACGCCTACAAAAAAGGGAAAGGAACTACGTTCCAACTGGAGGTCCATGGACCTCTCAAGCTTTTTTTACATTACTGCCAATATACGTAGGTTAGTTTTTATTTTAATTGAACCCGGTAGATGATGTTACGAACGGGTTGTAGGCTTATTGGGACAGAAGTTACTGGGACAACGTACTGGGAAGACATTTATCGGCAATATATGTAGGTTATTTGTTATCTTAATTGGACCTGGTAGGTGATGCTGCGAACGGGTTCAAAGCATATTTTAAAATATTTCTCACATACCAACTGGGTATATGTTTGAGTGAGTCCCTGGATAGTTGGGATTCACAATTTGAAACAGTAGGTATCGCTGCAATCGGGTTTTGAGATGTATTTAGATTTTTCGCGTTTAAAAGTACAATCGAAACCGGTAATAACCGATTTGGTGCAGACGAAGTCGCACGGGTCAGCTAGTCTACAAATATAAGTAGGTATATTGTCATCAAAGAAATGTTAATATGATTTTATTAGCTAAACTGCTGACTAAGCATAACAGGTATATCTGTACATAGAAGCTTTTATGAGAAATTTAATATTAAAGCCCAAAATAAAACGTCTCGCCATATAGACGAAATAATACTAGTGGAGGGTGTGATGGGTTGTTATTGTCCTTCAAATTTATTTAATAATAATATGTCGTGTGAAACTCTACCACCCCGCTTTCGCTATTGCCTCGTTCGTTATTCAGCCTGGTGCACCACGTGCAGGTGAGGTTGGCTTGGATGTCTCAAGTCTTATATGTTATTTGACACCCCTTACACTCCAAAACTCATTTTACTAGGACTACTTATATTCAATGAGTTTATCAGAATTTTACAGACTACTAGCTGTCGCCGCGACTACTTCTGCGTGAAATTTCAATTATAAACACAGTGATTAATCAAATCATAGGATTGTTATGTGTATTAAAACTCGACATTGGCTATTTATATGACCTCACCTTTTGAAACCATTTTGTTCTCCGAGACGCAGCTTGGCACTACATCACCTAGTTGTGCTTCATATAAATTTGAAAAACGTATCTGCGTTCATTTTTGACGGATGCACAGTGAGAGGTGTTAGTTCCAGACATCAGCATTGTTCACATATTCATCCACCCTATAATAAACCTTCTCTCTTTCGTTTTCTTATAGATAAGATATACATATATACGAATGTGTTATATATGTAAAACAACTGCTCCATTAACATATATTACATACGGATACCACAACTCTTTCTCTTAAAACTAACATCATTTTATGTAAAAGACGAAAGGTAACTTAACAAACAATAAGCTTGAACGGACTCCATTTTGTAGGGAAAAGACATGCCCATGTCTTTTCGGCGTTAAACTTAACCTGGTTTAAATCACCTCAATCGGCAACAAACTTAAGGTTCTCATTCAAACGTTCGATCATGGTCTCTTTCTCATTAAGGATTTCTAGTAAGCTGGTCCGATGACTGGATATATACCTCTGATAAAAATGCATAGTAACAGTACCTAAATGAAAAAGCAATGTAGCAGGATGAAATAAAGGCTTTTTTATTTATTTATTATACAGTGCAGTTATCCGCGTACCCTAAGATTACAGCGGATAAGCAGATCATCGATGTGCAGCAGAAATACGGTAGCTGAGAGTACAGATCCCTGAGGAACTCTGGCATTTACAATCTTGAGATAAGACAAGGAGCCATCAAACAACCACTCGTATAGTCCGTTCACTAAGGAAATCGCAGGTCTAAGTCCGCAGGCGTTCGAGTACTCGGTATGCATGGAGCTTGGTTAAAAGGCGAATGTGATCGACATTCACATCATTCAACATTGTAAAATGTTCTAACATATATCGATGAGTTCGAATATGGTGGAGAAATTAAATATTGTCTCCCCACTTTTCTCTTGGTCATATTATGAGCAAATGTTATTGCATGCAGCTTGTCCAGTTTATACTTATTTGTAGTCAATATTTGTAATTTTGTCTCAAAATCTCAGTATTCCGCTAACATTTATATCACCTTTGCGCCAGGTCAAGTGAACAGAGTTCCTTTATTGTAACACTAACTTCCCCCGTAAGGCTGTCGCCCAATAAAATTATAAGCCCTCAAAACTATACTTCGTAGCTGAATAGATTATTCTTATTTTTAGGCATCATAAAATCGAAGTTAGTTTATAAACATTGCAATATATGTATATATATTTAATACGACCATATTGTTTATTTACTCTTCTCTTTATGAGAATCAGATAAGCTAAGCATGAATCATTCAGATCTGTTTCCTCTGGGTATTAAAAATTATCCAAGTCACAAAAGAATAAAATAAAATATTTGACCTTTTTTTAAAACAAAATCGCTTTCTTGACCGTAATATAAAGTATGTCAAAAATCATAAATAATTAGTACTATAACCGTATGAAAGGATATTACGGTTTTCTTTGCGCTTCCAGAGATATCCTGATTTTTCATGTCAGCTTCATACAACATTTTCGTAAATAAAATATAACTTGTCAGTCTTTAAGCCAAATTAACTCAAGTGAATATATGAGTATAATAATAGTATACTGAAGCTATTCTAAGCCAAAAAAACGACACTAAAAAATAAAAGCCCCTAAGTCTATGAAAGCCGATTTTCAGCCCAGTGTGTACCAATCAGATTTAATAATACTTTTTTGAATGGTATAGTTTATTTGTAGAGATTCAACCTAAAATCACGCTACAACCCTAAGGAGGTGTCATTATAGGTTATAGGTGAGGAAGTACAGCTAAGTGAAAATGGAGTAGTATTGTGGGCGTTAAGTTAAACGTAAAGGACAACACGAAGCACAGCTAGTACACTAGCATACATAATGTCATAGGTGAATTAATTAAAAACAAAAATTATTATGAACATGTATTTATTTATTTATGTGCATTTATGTGGTTTACTAAAAACAAACATTTTTACAGTATTGATCATTATTGTGTAAGGGTGAAGGTAAAATATATTGGGTTATTTGTATACGAAAACAAGGACTATTGTACTGAATATGTTTTTGATTTGTAAATTAGTGATGGTATGTTTTCAGGAATTCCTCGAGCACTTCGTTGTACTTTCCATCCGCATTGTGTATTGCGTTGAGTTTATTCCACTTTTCAGGGTATGACTCGCGAGCTACAAAAATGACTTTGGCTACCTTAGGTTTTTCTTTTTCAGTACATTTAGCACAAGATGTTTGTATGCCTTCAGGGATTAACTCTGAAACAGAAGAAGAAGAAAGTTAATTTCATAACGATATATTATTTATGAAAATATATCACAAAGCAAATAATCTCCACTAATATTATGAAGAGGTAAGATGGCTAAACTTGAAGTTAAAAACGGAAAGTTTCTTTTCAAAATCATCTAAATATAGATCTTCATTTTTCTTTAAAATTTTGAGATATAAACACTTTAAATTTAAGAGAAAATAGTACACATTCTCTCGGTGAGAAATGAGAAAAAGAAATCATAACCTTAAAGCGGTAAAATAGGTAACAAAATTATGGAAATAATTTTAACATTAATAAAACCTGTGAACAAATATGCTACCTATATATAGGGAAGGTAAAGTGCTGGTACAATTAATCGGGTATCCTTTTAGTGTTCCTTGTATTTCATAATACTATTTTTGTTATTTAAAATCCTTTCGTAAACTGTATAAACATTTTGTTGATTAAAAGATGAATATATAAATATGAATAATAACTGATTAGGATAATATTATATGTGCGAGTAAAAAGACATAAAATTAAACTAAAGTGTCTGTTACTTGTAATCGTCAAGACAGATTTTCTTCAGACAAAACAGATTTTCTATTATCTGGACTCGAGTTATTACACTTTTTCATGGGTTCTGAGCACAGATGAGGAAATATCACGCACGTAGCCTAAAATCACTAATAGTATTATAGAGGTTATAATATAACCTCATTTTTATATATAACCTATATATATAATATATAGTAATGACCAAAATACAGATAAAAAGGTAGTCCGCAGTTCATCAAGATGAAACACCTAATTATTATGAAACAATATAAACACACTTTAGTAAAATATAAAATAAATTTATATCTGGTATACCTTTAAGTTCACTTGCTTGAGCTGTGCATTTTCCAATACCGATGAAACAGTCGAGGTAAGCTAGAAAGAGACGCTCGTTATATATATATATAGTAATGACCAAAATACGGCTAAAAAGGTATTCCGCAGTTCATCGAGATGAAACACCTAATTATTATGAAACAATATAAACACTCTGACGAGAACAACATCACAGACGCCGATTAGTAAAATATAAGAGATAAAATAAATCTATATCTGGTATACCTTTAAGTTCATTAGCTTGAGCTGTACATTTTCCAATACCGATGAAACAGTCGAGGTAAGCTAGAAAGAGACGCTCGTTGTCAATGATCTCGTCTTCGTTAATATCCTCGAATTTCGAATAGTCATCGGGACGAGCCGCCACCATCGCGACCAGAGCAAGTGCAACCACGAGTTTCATTTTGGATTACTGTAACAATATACAAATAATACCTTCCATTATAGTATTTCTTATTAAATTAGCTATATAATATGACAGAAAAGTAGTTCAAGTTTATTTACTTTTACAATTAATTCACAGTTTGCGGTTATAAAACAAAAATATCTATATAAAGTGAATTTATTTTGTGAATAAGCAAGATTTCTATAAAAAATGGATACCAATATTTAGAAACAAAAAATTATACTAAATATATTCTATTGCAAAAACCAACGAAAATTCTAAATTAATGTTTAAAATAAAAGCAATAACTTAGCAAAAGTTTTACAAAAACAATTGTTTTAAATTAAACACACATTTCAATAATTGTTAATTTCGTAGTAAATAATACTCACCGTACAGATTCACCGAATTGAATGTACAATTAAATTTGGCGCTCGACTTATATAGCCAGTCAAATTAATTACATCCGCGGCGGGGATGAGCATTGTGCGTTCGTACTTATTATAAAAGACTATTTATCTGTCTTTCCGTTTATTATAGTGCTTATAACACTACACCACCAAACGAATTTACATGATTTTTCAAATACTAAACTATGTTTCAAAGTCAGATCTTAGTGCACATTTCATTATATTAGGTGATTTGTAAAACAAGTTGTGACAAATTTTTTTTATTGTAGCACGGCAAAATGACTGCACTATGCCTGATGGTAAGCACAGTACAATCCAAGAACAATGGCGACCACCGAGAGGCACATTATCCATCGCCGGTGGCCGCTGTCATGCCGGCCTGCGATAAGCTGGATATGCACAGGCTGATCCCGAAACGCGACCCACAAAAGCAAATCACTATGACGGGGTTTTTCGCCATATAAATTAGTTATACTTGTTTTGCGTAACAAGATAAAAATCTTTTCAAAAATTTTATCTTTCGCCTTATTCTACGTTTGTAGAAAAAACGACAGTAACAATAGACAAAATTGACTATAACTAACTTCAGGGTGTCGTCGGTTTTTCGTGACGGTGTGCGCGCGCATCGTAAAAATTTACTCTCATCATTTTTCATTAAAGGGCCAAAAGAAGTATAACTTCAAATATACAATTGTTATTCTAGTATAAAGCAGTTACTTGGGAATTTTATAATAAAACCCAAAGGTCAAACACATTATCCATCGCCGGTCGCCGATATCATGCCGGCCTGCGATAAGCTGGATATGCACAGGCTGATCCCGAAACGCGAACAACAAAAGCAAATCACTATGACGGGCTTTTTCGCCATATACATTAGTTATACTCCTTTGGCGTAACAAGACAAAAATCTTTTCAAACATTTAATCTTTCGCATGATTCTACGTTTGTAGAAAAAACGACAATTACAATAGAAAAAATTGACTATAGCTAACATCAGTGTGTCGTCGGTTTTTCGTGAAGGTGTGCGTGTCGTAAAAATTTACTCTCATCATTTTTCCCTAACGCGCGAAAAGAAGTATAACTTCAAAAACACAATTGTTATACTAGTATAAAGCATTTACTTGGGAATTTTATAATAAAACCCAAAGGTCAAACGCCTCGCCCTATAGACGTCATAATACTAGCCGTAAGAGTGTGCGGCTTGTAATTGTCCTTCGAATGCGTATAATTGCACTTAATTTGCACAGTTATGCAACGATAACTTGTCAACATTATTATACTAGGAATACTGATTCTCATTGTGTGTAGGTATTAGTATAGGTAGGTATTGAATTCTATATAATAATGGCTGTGCTAACAACTCCGTCCGCGTGGAACCTAATGTAAGAAGACAGTGACTAATAAAATCTTCTGAATCTATTACGTCCATTTACTTATATATTTTTCTCTCGTACTTGCCTCGAGCCGTCGTTCGAATTACAATTAATTTTGATAGAGTGGACCGATTTTAATGAAACAAAGACGCATATGTTCGATAGTAACTTAAATCTGTAAGTGGTGGGTGTAAAGGGTGTAAGGGGTGTCAAATTGGGGTGTAAGGGGTGTTGGGGTGTAAGGGGTGTCAAATAACATCTAAGACTTGAGACACCCAAGCCAACCTCACCTGCACGTGGTGCACCCTGCTGAATAACGAACGAGGCAATGGCGAAAGCGGGGTGGTAGGGTTTTACAGCTTGACTGGGTCGCAACCACCATGTATATGGCGAAAAAGCCCGTCATAGTGATTCGCTTTTGCGAGTCGCGTTTCGGGATCAGCCTGTGCATATCCAGCTTTTCGCAGGCCGGCATGACAGCGGCGACCGGCGATGGATAGTATATCACTCGGTGGTCGTCGTTGTTTTTGGATTGTACTGTGCTTACCATCAGGCGCAGTGCAGTCATTTTGCCGTACTACTATTTAAAAAAAAAATCTTTGTTTCATTAAAATCCGTCCACTCTACCAAAAGTTATTGTAAGTTGAATGACTAATATTAAAAAGCTGGAGGGTTTGTTTGTTTGGTTGAAAGCGCTAATCTCAGGAACTACTAGTCCGATTTGATAACTATTTCTAGAGCTATTTGATAGATATTTCTTTCTGTGTTAGATAGCTCATTAATCGAGAAAGGCTATAGGCTATATATCATCACGCTAATACCAATAGGAACGGAGCATCAATGAAAAATGTTTCAAAATTGGGGATATTTTCCTTTTGAGACCTTCCGTTGCGTGTTACCGTTAGCCCAAAGTAACTATTCCAAGCGAACGAAGTCGCGGGCAGAAGCTAGTAATATTATAAAAACGAATATGAGTTTGTTTGTTTGTTACGTTTTCACACCTTAACTACTCAATCGGTCACCACGAAATTTTGCAAACACGTTACCAGGGATACAGAAGTGTACGTAGAGTACATTTTATACAGAAAAATGTACCTACTATTGTCCAGATCAAATCTACATGAATGCCAGTGAGGTCGTGAGCAAAAGTTAGTAGAGTTTATTTGAATTTCTGTCGTGGTGGCCTAGTGGTTTGACCGGTGTAATATTATTTCGATGTCCGCAGGTTCAAGCCCCGGCATGTACCAATTAATTTATCGGAATTCGCGTACATTAACTAATTTCAATTGGTAACACTATCGGCTGACGGTGAAGGAAATCATCGTGAGGAAACCTGAACCTGAGAAATGTTCTTGTAGTACTCCTGTATGTGGGACAAATATAGAACTGTGGAGTTCTCAGAGTTTGAAATCGCCAATACGTCGTGGGCTGGCGTGGTGATTACGCCTATACCTTCCTTCGGGAAGAGGCCTATGGTCCTGCAGTGGGTCTCTTACAGGCTGATGATGATGATGAATTGAATTTCTGAACATTATATTTATTAGGAATAATTTGATTCTTTTAACGGTTTGAATAATTAACTTTAAAGTAATTTATTTTACACTGAATACCAGGAAGTTCTATCCTTTCGTAAACAAAGGTCTGCCAGTTGCTATTTGATTTTGATTAATTAAATTTGTTATTACGTAAGGTTTTCCGGCTACTTTATACTGGTTTCAAATATATTTTATTATATTATCTTTTAACTAGATTTATTTTAATTGCTGTTTTTTATTATTCTTATTTTCAATTGCATCCTACAACGTATAAAGACCTTGTTAAGTGCAAATGGTATATATTTCTATCTCTAAAATTTTTCTACTTCGTTTTATTTAATTTAGTATTATTTTTGTGTAAAATGTTTATGTAAAATTATTGCAGTTGTCTAAGTATCTATACATCTTCTATACTATAATAAAACTGTTACAAAGTCAAATCTGTAGATGAAATATTTTTTGAAAATTTTGATCGGGGTAGACTTTGTTATCGATATCAAATAATCCTTTTACAATTTTTGTCTGTCTGTCTGTCCCTGTGAACACGTATCACTCTAAAAGTACTGAACCAATTTTGACGAAACTTGACACAGTGATAACTCATGTTACATTTCTTCCAGTCCAGTTTCCTTATTATATGTTCCAGGATAGCAATGAACAGTGTTGTGGACATTGGGTCGCCCTGTCTGACGCCTCTCTTTATGGGAAACACTGGGCCGACTTTTTCCAATTTTACTCTGCCTGAACTATTGCTATAAATATTCTTGATAATCTGTATATATTCTTTATTGACCCCCTGCTCGTCTAGCGTGTTCCAGATACTCGAGTGCGATACGGTATCAAACGCTTTTTTATAGTCAATATATGCTATGTATAAAGTTCTTTGTTTCTCTCGGTACTTTTCAAGTAGTAATTCCAGAGTGTAGATGTGATCTATGGTGGAAAAACTTTTTCTAAAACCTGCTTGTTCGATAGGCTGCTCGGGTTCCAAGATAGCGGTTATCCTTCGATTTATGAGAGAAGAGAAGATCTTGTATATACACGGCAACAAACTTATTGGTCTGTAGTTTGCAATGTCGTTCGGAGCTCCTTTTTTATAAATTAGTATAATGTTTGACTCAGACCATTGTGTGGGTATAATAGTTGATTCTAGAATGCGATTAAACAGGTGCGTCAATGGTTCACACAGTGAGGTATTCATGTATTTAAAATATACTAATGGTCGGCCATATTCATTATTGTTTAAGTTTGAACTTTATTTGAGTACTTTCAAAGGGTATAAATACATCTATAATCAAAGTTTTTCATCACGGCTCCTCAGTTAATTTGCCGTTTTTTTTTTTAATTATATAAACATGAAATAAAAATGTATGTTTAAATGAAAATTGAAATTAACTATACCTTTGAAACAAAAAACAGCCGATTAAAAAGGAGGTAAGACTCTTAAATTCTAAATAAAACATAACTTGACGAAAATTAGGAAATTTATCCTAACTTATGACACAATTTAATGTATTTCTAATGCATTTTATATTTAAAAAATAGTTTTGTGCACTTCTCCTTCATATAAACTTCAACTATGCCAAATTTCACGTCCATCTGTTAGAGCAGTTCGCTTATAAAGGGGTACAAAGTTTTCGCTTCACATACTTATATATAGATGTCATGTTATATGTGTATTTGATTTCAAAATTAAATAAAATTCATCATTACTACTGTATAAAATAATGAATGAACAATTATACTGACATACTACAACCACAAAGTGGCAAAAGACATATGCAAGACCATAGAGTAACTGAGTAGTAGTGAGTCTGCTTTACTTTTATATATATTTACAATGCGACTCTTGACTTCAGTCATACCTGATTAAAAGTAAGGACAAGGCCTAGGATGTAACGCGTTCGCCCAGTAAAAATTATTCACTCTTATTTTGTAGACCGTTATTATATAATTTACGTACTTCCATTCTTTTGCGGTTCGCATAATAATTACGACGTAAGTACTTTTGTTGAGTACAAATGAGTTTTTATTTAGACGATAAGCGGCATTTTTGCTGTCCACCAGCGTAACGGTTTTTATCTTGTGGTTTGTTGAACTATGACTCTTTAAGTTTTTTTTCTACAGATACATTGAATGTATTAAATTTAGATGTTCTCGAAGTAAATTGTTCATCAATATTTTCCTTTTATCTTGTATTAACTAAGAAATACTTTGAAGCAATTAAATTTCCATAATTATCATAACTCTTTAAGACTCAAATGGAAGTGGGCCGGACATGTGGCACGTCTGCAAGACGGGCGATGGACAAAGAAGGTGACACTATGGACTGGCCCCATGGGTAAACGTTACAGAGGCAGACCTATTACGAGGTGGCAAGATGAGATAGTCAAGTTAGCTGGTCACCACTGGATATACAAAGCCCAAAATAGAGAACAGTGGCAATTCCTGGAGGAGGCCTACACCCGAGAAGGGGTTCTGGAAATATAACATACAAGTATTTACATTTAAAATTAGAAACATAAGTTACTTAAGTTAGAAAAAGAATTTAAACCATGTAAAAAAAAAATGTTAATTTGTTTCCACGAAATATAAGGCTTTTTATTTTATTTTTATTTTTTATTTTATTTGTAACTCATATTACAAGGTTACATGTAGGACTTACACTTTTTGTCCCATAAAACGCAAGGGGTTCTCCAGGATAACAAAAGATAAAAATTTGTAGTTAATGTAACTAGACTTTTTTGAACACCTTAGTACAAGAGCCAACAACGTTGGAAGAACGAGAATTTTAAAAATGCTGGTTCTTTAATATGAAGACATATTATGCTCTTTTATTTTAGGTTTATTAACATTTTTCGCGTTTAAAAATACAATTGAAACTAGTGATAACCGATTTGGTGCAGACGAAGTTGCACGGGTCAGCTAGTATACATATAAAGTCTACAATCAACTATAAATAACTCTGAATATCTGTGATTTTTTAATGTACGCTTACATACTATTTATATATTTCAATAGCTCATGTAAGTATGAATATGTAGCTTAGCTCAGTTAGGTCGCGAATTATAATAAGAATATAAATGTAACGTGTCTTTACTTTTTCGATTTTAGAAAATTGTTGCAGTTGTCTAGGAATAAATAATAAAATACATCTCAATCATTTTTAAAAATGTCTGTCTATTTGTTTGTAATGCCAACCCAGTGATGTCACTGCTAAATTACTGAGTTCATAATAAAACCTTATTAAAAAATATAAAGAGGAACATAAAGCATATCTTCGAGAGTAACTTAGTCTTTGTTTCATTAAAATCGGTCAATTCTATCAAAAGTTTTTGTAATTTTAATGACGCGTGACGAGACGGCGTAAGTATGAGAGAATAGTAGATAAACAAATTATACATTCAGTTGACTTTATTAATCACTGCTTTTTACATAGGATTCCACGCGAACGAAGTTGTTGTTGTATTGTTGTATGCTTTATAACACCTTAGTCCAAAGCATTCTCGAATATGGTTCTACGATATGGTCCCCTCACTATTCCACTCATACACAGCTCATCGAAGCCGTTCAGGCTCGTTTTGTTAGACGTTTGAGTATAAGAAATAGCATTCGTAAATCTATTCCTGAATACAATGGTAGACTAAAATATTTTAATATCACTAGCTTAAAAATGAGACGAAATGTATCTGACTTATTAATGCTACACAAAATTATAAACGGTTCCATGTTTGCATTTCTTTTCAATCACTTCTACCACAGACCTAATTGCCAAACATTGCGTAATCCACATATCTTTGTCATTCCAACTGGGATCATTAACACCGTATATAACAGTCCTTTAATATATGGCTAGATTGTATAATGACGTATCTCGAACAAATAACAACATCGACATATTTTTTGATCCATTTGGATCATTCAAGCGGCACTTGCTTAAAAATATAACTTGATGGTGTACTTATAAAAAATTATCTAATGTATATAGTTCCTAATTAGAATTAGTTTTTTTTTTCATCTATTAATGTCATGCATGTCTGTTATTGTAATTATTACACTGTAATTTTATGTTGTAATTGACCATATATGATTTTATCTATGTGTAATATTTATGTTGGTATGCTAAATACATAAAATAAAATAATATGTTTGGTTGTACTTAATGTAGTAGGTGCAAGTATTAAAATATAAGTTAATTTTTGGCAAAATGTTAGCCGGCACGGCTTGTTGTTTACAATTTGTGTACAGTAGACATATTGAGTTACAGTCTAGAAGTTTTTATGAGTGAAAGGTTGGAGTTTCTTTTTATTGCCGTAAACCGAAGAGGCTTAGAATTATTCACGTATCTCAGTAGGAGGAGAAATGTCAAGCTTAGTTTATAGTCAGGATTTCGGAAAGCTAAAAGTCTTGCTAAATCTTCGCTCTGTTTATGAAGACATTGTTAAAATCTAAAATTTAGTATTGTGTATGTATCTAGTAATAACTAGTGGGCGCCCAGTGGTTGACATTCGACCACAGTTCATTGATTTTTTAAAGTTTGAACTTTATTAGGGTTCTTTTGTCAACTTACTTCTATAATCAATGGGTTTTATCATGGTTACTCAGTTATTATAATAATAGTTGTATGTTATAATATCATTGTTGAATGTAGAATGAAAAAGGGTAATTGGAACGTAAGAGTAAAATAATACATACAGTCGAGCATAGCAACCTCCTTCACAACCTTTTTGAAGTCCTTTATTGACAGATATCAAAATGTCTTTTTTATTTACATGTGTGTATATGTTGTGTAAAATTGAAGCAGTAGTGTGAGTAATGCATATTTTAATTAATTTAATGCACTTCTAATGCATTTTATATGAAATAAATAGCTTTCTGCACTTCTCCTCCATATAAACTTTAACTATGCCAAGTTTCACGTTCATCCGTTCACGCATTTCCTTTAAAAAGGGGTACAAAGTTTAGGCTTCACGTATTAATATATAAGATTCCAAAAAAAATTGGTTGTCTGTAAAGTCGGTTTATGGACGAGCATTTTACGTGATAACGATTCGGACGCATCGGCCGATGGAGTGGAAAAGAGATATATGTGTCACAAGCCGAACGCTTAGGCCCATCGCGCCTCTCTATCGCTTGTTCCGCGCTCTCACTTGCACGCTCGGCACAGGCGGAACGTGACAACGACTCATACTTTTCCGTACGTACAGCCGCCGGTCATCGATTTATAAGACGTTATCACGTACAACAATATATTAACTCTCTTTAAATTTACAGTCGTGAAAAAAGTTAGGATCTGTGTTATAAAATCAACATAAACATTTTAGAAAGTTCATTGCCCTGGTTGTTTTTTTAATATTCGGAATCGGGCTTGAATGTTCTCAACTAGTTTGATATTAGCCACTCGCTCGTTCGTTATGACGGTGAAAAAAACATAATTCACTCTTTATTACACGATAAAACAACAACGAGATGGTGTGATTACGAGTTAATGTTAAGTAAATAGATACAACCTTGAACTGAACTTGCTACTAGTCATAAACGATTTGTGTTCTTATTACGGTCTTAGGCGTTGCTTGTTACGTTGGAGAACTCTTAATTAAAGGTAACAACATTATGGTTCAAGTTCAAATGTGTTGCGTGATCAACCTGTTTTGTCGGACGAATAATTAAAAGCAATTTTGCCTTGATTTAAGTAATTGGATAATTGTTCCATAATTTATCTATAAACGGTCAAGCAAATTACTTCTACATGAGAACTTAAACTAACGGTCGCGAGATTTAATTGTAGTTATCATGGTTCAGAGTTCATATTCTTTAATATCGCGTCAAAATGTAGGTCCGAATTTGTAATATTCTTCTAGAAATGGCAACCTCGTACTCGTACTGGTGTAAATTTGAAATTGAGCATTTACGTATTTTATCTTGTCCGGTATTTCTGGCTGCATGGAACACAACACATTACTAGCGCAAAAGTTTGAAAGATGCCAGAACACATAATAGGGAAATTACAGTCTGCTGGATAGACCTTGAAAACGCATTTGGTTCTGTACAGCATGAACTGATGATCTTCGCCTTGAAGTGGTATAACTTTCCTACTGTGGTTATCGACATAATCACATCTTATTGTTCACAACTACAATTTGCCATAGCAGCAAACAAGGAACACACTGAACCATTGCATTATAATGTAGGACTGTTCGAAGGATGCTGCTTGTCACCAATAGCTTTTAATATAATTATAAATATTCTTATAGACAAGTTAATAAGTCATGAGAAAAAATGGGGCTATCGGTTTAAAATAAACAATAAATACACAGAGTTCATCTTAGACTTTGCAGACGACCTTGCAATACTGACGCGTAATCCAAAACAATGTCAGGAGTTATTAACTGAAGTAGATGAGTTTTGTACATGGACTGACGGACTGAGGGCAATACCAAGTAAATGTCACTGTCTATGTCTGGGTAGACGAAATACCAAATATACCTCTTAATTCTTCTTCCAAATGACCTTCCCAGACCAAAGTAACCTAGTAAGATGGGGGAAAGCCTCTGAAAAATCTTGATCTACTTGTGGTGAGGCAGTAGGTACTGCTAGGCACTTATTGGTAGGTTGCAAGGTGCTGCTTGATAGGGGTTATTACTCACGCCGATATGATAGAGTACTTGAAATCATACGCGAAGCAGTAAGTCTTTCAGTAGCTAGAGCCCAAAAAGGATTGACCACAAATAAACGACACATTAACTTTATAAAGGATGGCTCAATTGTCAACTCTAAAAGCAAGCCTTTCTTAATCCTAGGTACTGCACCTGACTGGACTATTTTAATGTATACGTATGATAGGCACTATAAAATTCCAGAGGAGGTCGGTGTTTCGTCATCCAGACCGGACATATTCCTCTTTTCTAGACACATCAAACATATATTACCAGTAGAGCTTACTGTACCGTGGGAAACCAACATTCCTAAAGACCACTCAATCAAATTAAATAAATATTACAATCTGACTAATGAACTAAATAAAAATGGCTATGTGGTTAATTTATACGCGGTAGAAGAGGTATACCAGCAAAATCTCTCAATAACCTTCTGAAGTACCTATCGAGAACTGCAGTAAGTTCTATTTTAGAACGAGTATCAAAGGCTGCACTAACAGGTTCCTACCAAATTTAGCTAGGCAGGGCGGGAAACTCGAGCAGTGAAGGTGAGCGTTGATGCGCATCTCAAAGGGGGCCTCCTTAAACCTACACCTGGGGCACAAGTCCTGGGAACTGCTCTGAATTTCTCCCTCGGCTACACGATGGACCCGGCACCCGCACGGTGAATCCATGGAATGCTAAGAAGTTCGTTTCCCGTCTCTCTATAGAAACCAGTCTCTATTCCAGGGTTAACCAGTTATCATCTACATTTAATGTATAAAAATCTCGTGTCACGGTGTTAGTGTTCGATGTCCTCCAAAACGGTTGGACCGATACTTGTGAAATTTTAAATGTATATATAGGAGGTATGAGCACAGGTCGTAAAGTATATTTAATACCTCTAGGTTACTAGGACGTCCATATCCAGATATTTTTTGTTCGATTTTTTTGTTATTTTTTTTATTTGCCATTAAAAAACCTACAACCCCAAATGTTCATCTTCCTAACCCCATCCTCCCTCTTTTTTTTGCGATTTTAGTATATTTGTATGAACAGTATCCAAATAATTCAACGGTCGGATATTGCTGAATGACAGATGACAGGTACCTAGTACCTATGTGTTTGAGTGAGTCCCTGAATTGTTTGGTTTCGCAATTGGAAACGGTGGGAGTAACTGTAATCGGGTTCTAAGTTTTTTAAATATTTTTCGAGTTTCCAAATACAATTAGAACCGGTAGGTAACCGGTTGCATGCAGACGAAGTTGCGTGGGTTAGCTAGTATATTGATATAATATAATCGGCGTTAATGTCGTTAAACTAGCAGATACCTTAAACAATAAAATAATCTTGTCTTCGAGTTAAATCATCGATAAATTCCCTTCTTTATTTCGCTCTTCTCTCTGTCTATTTCTTCTTCATTCAGCCTCCTATTACGCTTAAATCTAGTAAATGTATACATATTTTACAGTATATTATACTTCATATTATCTTGGAAACCAAAGTTAACCTGTTATTTTATTCGGATGTACATTTAATTTATTCGAATACATTTGACATGGTAGGTAGACACTAAATTTTGTTAATAACATGATAATGTACACCGAGATTTTTTTTGTATAAAACTTTATTAGATTAGTAACAAAATAAAATGTTTTGATTTACCCAATTTTAAGAGCTCGGGTGCAATTTGAATACGAAATGAAGTAATTATTATTTTGTTTTTTACCATCTTGTTAGGTCTCAATTGTTGTTGTTTTATATTACTTTAATTGTGTTGATAAAATTTAAAGAATTATTAAACGTTCATTATATAGTTATCCTCGATTTTGAAGATGAGGTTAAGAGATCATTGCTTAGTTGGCTGTTCGGACACCATTTGCTCGCGCGAATACACAAAATCTTTCATCACTACATTACACATATCATCTCCACACATGCACGCATGCATGCTTACACATGAAAGTGGAAGGGTTTTATTTTTTTCCTTATTGAACTGCATTGGTTCAGACAAAAAAATTATCCGACACTAAATACATATAAGAGTTTTTGAGGTATATATGCTTGGAACACATATATATCTCACTAACTTATATACGTATGAATATGTAGCTGAGCTTAGGTTAGCTCGGTTAGGTCGCGAATTGCATAAACTAGACAACAGCCCAAGCCGAGGTGTGCTGTGCACCCTTGAGCTATTTGTCAAAATTAAATCGGCTGAGTGCTTTAAGCGCTAGCCTTAGTTGTCGGGTGAAGCTGTTAAGGGCTTACTAGGCCAATATGGTAGTGAGTACGAAAAAAAATAGTGTGTGGAGTCCCTCCGCGCGGAAGTAGTGAAACTTCATAATGTGAAAATGAAAATAGGAAGGTGTAGAAATAGATTTTTAGTGAAATCATATTATTTCTTTAAGACTAACTTTATTAACATTGCTTACAATTCACAATTGATCGCATCTTCTAATTATAATTTTCGAGTGGAGAAATATCCAAATCAATAACATTTACGATGGGATTATGATAACTAAAATAAGATACGAAATTTTTGAGTTTTATTTTTTTAATATTTCTTGCAAAAACTGTACTGGCCTAAACTGGCCTGTAACAGGTATACTACGCGCATGCGTTCGAGTGCCACGTATTAACTCTCGCTCTGTCTCTTTCTATTCCCCCTTAGCGTTAAACGTTTAACGCAACCTTGTTGGAAGTCGCATTAGAAGTTTCACTTCAAAAAAATGTTTGGACACCACGTCCATGGACGTAGGTTCGAATACGTGCAATAGAGTCGGAGATATCTATCTCTACGTGCGCTTGGCTAGCTACCACCCTCAAATTGTAAATCTGTCAATGACATGTTGGTGTGTTCCACAACAGCTGCACTCGAGAGCCGACCCTCTCTAAGTATTTACCATGTTAGACCACATTGTCACTTAACATCCGATAATATTGTGGTAAAACACTAAAACATTTTTTTTTATCATAGGAGGCACACGAACCTGCGTGTCACCTGATGTTAAGTGATGACCACCGTTCATAGATACTAATAACGCCAGGGGAGTCGCAAGCGCGTTGCCATTTTGTGTTTGGGAAGGGAGGGAGGTAGGGGAGAGGGCAGGGGAGGTAAACCTCCGGGTGGGACGCATAGTTTCCGAGATATCGCGAAAAAGGCGTTTGCACCCCATTTCCCAAGATGGCGGCCGGGGAACAAGGGCGGCAACCCCACAAACTTGGCGTTAAGCTTCTATTGACTCCCTACATACGTCTCAAAAATAAAATTGCGTCCACTAAAAAATGCAATATTAAGTCCTTAAATTGTAACATTTCAATGGACTATACGTAAATACGTCACTCTACAAATGTTTCTTTGTATTGAAAGGGTTCTCATATATTAGCCACGGATCTCCATCGGTATACCATGGGCTTATAACATATGTCGTTTATCAACGTATTCTCACGGTTGCCCTTGGAGGCACTTCCTATTTATTATTTAACGTGCCTTAGCGTGTAATCGTCTTAGACCGTATTGTCTTATAATATAATATTATGTACGGTTATGACGCAACTAGCCTATACTGTTTATATTTAATAATAGAATTTTCCAGTAATAGCAATGGCAGAAATAAACCCTCATATCGAAACACAGTTCTGTTAACATTTATTAATAGTTCAGTTTTAAATTTAATATAAGCTCCCTCTTTTTTATATCATAGGAGACCAACGAACAGGCGGGTCACCTGATGTTAAGTGATCACCGCCGTCCATAGACACTTGCAACACCAGGGGAGTCGCAAGTGCGTTGCCAGCCTGTGTTTGGGGGAGGGGGAGGGGGAAGGGAGGTGGGTATCCGGCGCTCTCACTGACCGAACGAAATGCAACAATGCAAGCACTGTTACTTCACGTCGGTTTTCGGTACTACCCCGGGCGAGCCGACCCATTCATGCTGAAACCAGTAATAGCTTCAGCGTGGCTCTACCATCTACGAAACCTCTTTCAAAACCTACAAACCAAGACTTCTGGTTGGTGTCCGTGATTCTTATTAATACTGAAACTTGGTAATTATTGGCTGTATGTATATCGAAAATGTTCCTGTACACACTATTAATATATGTAAGCGTTATTCTTAACTCTCTGGGTTATAATTAAGATCCATTCTAGGTTTATTCCAAAATAAAAATAATACATTCTTTATAGCATCAACATAAAAGATGATTTTGTGAGTCATAAACTATATTTGTAATCTAACCCTTTACTTTTTTTATTCTGGAGTAGCATTGACCCATATAATTTTCCTGATATTAAATGAATAATGGGTCAATACGCTAATTATGACTAGCAAGGCTCAGTTGGAACGTCCCTGGTACCGGAGAGTATTACTAATCGTATCGTTTGAAGTAAATGGAACACAGCAATGCACGTATTACTGCTTTATGGCAGAAACTAGCAAGGCGGCAGTGTTGCCATGTAAGAATTTAAAAGAAAAATAAACTAACTCTAAAAATAATAATCTTATTAGTTTAATTATTGTATCTCATGATCCTTATTTTATTTAGTTATTACAGAAACTTTAATTGCGTTCAAGACAGGACTGAGCGTGACAGTATCGTATACTTAAAAAAAATCAATTTACTTAATTGTTCGTTCAATAATAATAGTGGCTGTATGACGTACCTTTATGGGCTAGAAAAAAAAAAACATCAAAGAAAAACATCCTTCGGCAACGAAAAAAATATAATAACTATTAAATCGTTGATTGACTGTTCTCGTAGCATGTGAATGTTTTTTATATGATTAATCTCTCTCATAAAACTCGTTATTTTTGCTATCGGCCTTTTTATAGCATCCTTTTTGATTAGTTAATACTTTTTGTTAAAACCTCGCTTCATACCTATTCCTGGCTTTCGTCGATACAAAAAAATATAATGAATGTTTATTCGAATGAACTGATTGTCGGTGCGGACTCTTTAGCTTCAACGAATAAAAAAGAAGTATATATTTCCATTTATTTTAATTCTGTTTTTGTCATACTGGGTAGGAGGGAACTCACGCGTGACTTAACCCTGAACCGCGTCTAGCATACATAATATTATAGTTAAAAATAATTTAATAGTGATTTACCTTGCCACCTGGTGTTTTGAGGTATCTAATTTCTTAGAAGCGTAGATAATGACTGTAATATATACTCAAGTAATGTAGATTCTTAATGGATATTCGATTGGCAAATATAATAACAAAAGTACTCACTTTACTGAGACTTGGCTAGTACCTATTTTATTGCAACATCCTTATCCGATACCTACAGGATTGCAAAAAGTTAATCTAATTAGTCCTCTGTCAATTATAACTCAAAATATACTTATGTGGTAGTTTAATTTAATTAAGGTAAATCAAGGTTATTTCAATCAGCTACCGTGAAATAATATGTAAATGCTGATTTTAATATACTAAGACCACGAAATGTTATATTATGTGCTGAGTCCTAACTAAGAAAATCTAATTACATTTTTATGTTGGTGTAGTGTGCTAGCCATTTATATTGTCTCTGGCCTTTTTGAATATGAACGACGTATTCGATGACAGACTGATATATATTTTTCCTCGACAAGTCTATATTAAAAGTCGGTGTTTAATTTATCACATATATCATACTGAATACAAAATTGGTGACCCCGACGTGACGTTTTAGCTCTAAGCCTTTATTCTGTATACTTTTTTATATTTAAAGTTTTATGTAAATATGTGTATGTTTTTCTATGTTTACTATATATTTTTGTACTGGGCTTTCTTTTCTCCGTAGTGGTGGTGTGTGGGTGTGGGGGGTGTGTGGGTGGTGTAGCGTGCTGGCCATTTATATTGTCTCTGGCCTTTTTGAATATGAACGACATATTCGATGACAGACTGATATATATTTTTCCTCGACTAGACAAGTCCATATTAAAAGTCTCGATTGCAAATTCCGTGTTTAATTTATCACATATATCATATTGACCAAAATTCTGTTCTTTTTTTTCATTAATATGTTATAGGTTAGTCTCTGACCATAATCTCTGTTAAATAATAATGTGGTCTAAACGGTAACCACGGTAAATCAACTGGCTCTCAAATGCAGCTACTGGGATAACCCATGTGTAGCACGCACACCGCCGAAATGCCTTATGATGGCTTTCTGCTACTCTGGGGGACCCCGAAGGGTCTTTGAGAACCTTTAAAGTTTTCGTTCAGATCCATTTAACAACAGTAAAGATAAAATACACGTGCCTCGTGATCTCCTATGTGTTGCAGCTGGCCGCTGAGCTTCCACGAATGTTGGATTATGATTCTTAATTTGATACTTCTGATTTTAACAAGACCGTCTCGATCGTTCGATGATAAACAGATGAATGAGATGTCACCTTTTCTTTTTTCTTGACATCCACGTGCATGACTACCAAAAAGTTGGCGTCTCGATGCTACTTACTCGTATTAACTGAGATCTGAACTCTTGTGAGATCTTGTGGGCGGAGGAGGGATCAGGGGATAGGTGGTCCTCCGGCACTCTCACTAACCGAACGAAACGGTGGTACTACCGCGGACGAGCCGACCCATTCATGCTGAAAACAGTAATAGCTTCAGCGTGGCTCTATCACCTACGATCGGTGTGTTTTTCAGTACATTGTTGTAGATTGAGCTTACGATTTTCTGCTAATTCCAGACTGACTTATAACTAAGCTTATGAAATCATAAATTGAGGGACTTAGTTTATGGATAATATAAGGGTGTAACAGACGCCTGCAGCTAGACTGTTATTATGAAATCCTAGTCGCACGACAAAATGATGTATTGTGTTTGAGATAATTAGACTGGGTGTAGGAAGCCTTATCTGAGTAGCTCCTCAGCACAATCTTAAGTTTCTAATTTATAATCTAATCACGATGAACTTGTGGTTAGCTTAGTTTCAATACTGCAAAAAGTCTTTAATTGTAAGAGATAAATTAAAACCGTCACCGTCATGTTGAAAGAAAATCGAAGAGATGAAGGAAATAAGTCAACAGAATTAACGTATTGTCTGCCGACAACTAGACTACTTCCTCCCATCCTCCCCTCCCCTCCTCCCTCCCAAACACAGGCTGGCAATGCACTTGCGACTCCCCTGGTGTTGCTAGTGTCTATGGACGGTGGTGATCACTTAACATCAGGAGACCCGCCTGTTCCTTTGCCGCCTATCTTTATATATATTTTTTTTTCTGTACGTGTGTATGTCACTGAACTCCTACTAAACGGCTGGACCGATTTCGATGACATTTTGTGTGCGTGTTCCAGTGGGTCTGAGAATGGTTTAGATTTACAATTGCACCCGGTAGGTGGCGCTGCGGTAGACTTAGGATTTTTTTTTATTATCAGGGCAGGACCACGTCTGCCCGGCCCGCTAGTGATATAATAGAGATCTTTACCTATGAAATTGCCGTTCTGCAGTACTGGCCATTTCAAATCAAAATAATTTTTGTTTGGCTAAGAATTCTAATTTCAAATTAATTTTATTTTAAAAGCATGGAATTCTTTTCCAAAAGTATTCATTTGTTTATTGATTAGTGTTACATTTTCATTGCATTTCAATCTTTTTTATCATCATGGATACGTTAAAAATTTGAGTAATTATGGAATATGAGTACCGTTGTGGCAGCAACGCGGCACAAGCGGCACGCAACGTCAACGACGTTTACGGAGCTAACACTACAAACCAACGCACCACCTGTGTTATTGGTTTGCTCGCTTCCGTTCCGGGAATTTCGACATGAAAAATGAACCTCGCGGTCGTCCGAAGACTCTTTGTATTCATTTCCAAGTACTATATAAAACGAATTGGAAATAACCGAGCTTGTGTGAGATCGTCAACACTTTGCATCAATCAGACCTTACCTCTCCTACTTGGAATTGCTTCGCACGAATTCATTTAAAAAGCTTTTGTCAAGGCTCAGTTGCGGCAAGTAGTCGGTAGTCCAAGCAAGCCAAGCCGCGAGCACAATTATCCCTACACCCATTATCCCTAATAATAACCTCACTTATCCCTCTCTGTTTTTTGAAGTTATACTTCTTTTGGCGCGTTTGGGAAAAATGATGAGAGTAAATTTTTACGATGAGCGCGCACACTGTCACGAAAAACCGACACCGTGAAATTAGCTATAGTCATCATTTTGTTTCTTTGTATTAAAACCTTCAATGTATTAAATACCTTTTTTCTATTGTTACTGTAGTTTTTTCTACAAACGTAGAATAAGGCGAAAGATAAAATTTTTGAAAAGAATTTTTATCTTGTTACGTCAAAGAACTTCTAACGCGTGTACAATCCGCCCTACTCACCAGACCTTGCGCCTACAGACTACTACTTTTTTCAGAATTTGGATAACTCCTTGGCTGGAAAAAAATTCAATACCCGAGAGGCAGTACAAAATGCCTATGAAGAATTTGTTGCCTCCCGTCCAGCTGATTTCTTTAAGAAGGGCATCAATAAACTGCCACTGCGTTGGCAAAGATGCATTGATTGCATGGGTGATTATTTCGATTAATATAAATAAAAAATACATGAAAAAATTCATTTAATTTTTTCATACAAAACGGCAATTTCTTAGGTAAAGACCTAATAGAAAAAAAAAATTTCGTAGTTTGTGAACTTGCCAGGAGGCCCACTACGAGCTATCTCCTCCTTTCTTTACATTCGATGTTTGTACAATTACGAGCAAAGTCGTAAATATAGATCGGTGGTTTGAGGAAAGAGAAAAAAAATAAGATTTAGTTTTTTTTTTCCTCGAACTGACTATGCTATTTACCTGGCAAGGTCTTTACAGCTTCACCCGACTACTCAATAATGTTTGGCTTACATGACAATGAAAAATTATGAGAGTAAATTTTTACTATGCGCGCGCACACCGTCACGAAAAACCGACACCCTGAAGTTAGCTATAGTCAACATTTTGTTTCTTTGTATTTGTTGTTTGTATTTCTTTGTATTAAAACTTTCAATGTATTAAATACCTTTTTTCGATTGTTAGTGTCATTTTTTCTACAAACGTAGAATTAGGCGAAAGATAAAATTTTTGAAACGATTTTTATCTTTGTTACGCCAAATAAGTATAACTTCTAACGCGTGTACATAAGTACACACACACTTTTTTTAGGTAATAGTGTTAGATACTATAACAAAGTCCCAAAACACTTTACCGATTTGCCAGATAGTAAGTTCAAGTGTTATGTCAAGCGGATCGTAATACATGAATATACTAATACTAATAACATATGTACTAACCCGGGCGAGCCGAACCATTCATGCTGAAACAAATACCAGCTTGAGCGTGGCTCTACCACCTATAATAGCGACATCTACCAGGTTCAACTATAGCTAAGATCTTAGAATTCAGCTGACCCCATGAGTATTTAAAAATCGCCGAAGATTTGATAGAATATTCGGGGGTTTTCGCTTAGATTGTATCTCGAGTTATCTATATATGGAATGATAATACAGTTACTTTGATGTTCAATTACTTCATAATTAATGAAATTATCGGCATAGAACTATGACTATTCGATGGTTCCTAGGCTACTTATTTTTGGTACCATATACTGTTTTTTAGTGTCCAACAAAGCGGGCCAAAATCAAATAGTTATTACTATATACACGTAATAGCCCGCGATTTAGCCTTTATTTATGTTGTGTTATAAAACGATTTGATAAATTTATGAATATTATTTAAAATTTGCTCATCTCAAACGTAAATTATGAGATTCATTTTTTTATGTCATAGGTTGCAAACGAACAGATGGGTCACCTGCTGTTAAGTGATCACCACCATCCATGGACACTAACAACACCAAAGGAGTTCAAGTGCGTTGCCACCCTTTGGGGGAAGGGTTAGAGGAAGGGGAGGGGAGGTGAGCCTCCGGCGCTCTCACTGACCGAACGAAACGCAACAATGCAAGCACTGTTGCTTCACGTCGGTTTTCTGTGAGAGAGTGGTACTACCCCGGACGAGACGACCCATTCATGCTGACATCAATAATAGTTTCAGCGTGGCTCTACCACCTTCAAAAACAAGTTATATGCATTAAATTATCTAAAAAAATAGTTCTTTCTTGACAATAAAAGGGCGATGAAACTGTATTATTCTATTAATAATATCATAAACCAGAAAGTTTCTGAGAGTGAAAGGGTGTTTGTAACTATTTCTCGCAAAAACTACTGGACGGATTTTGATGAAATTTTACTATAATATAACTTTTTCTTTTGTTTTTATGTCATAACTGGCAAACGAACTTGTAGGTCACCTGATGTTAAATGATCACCAGCGTCCATATACACTAACAACACCGGGGGAGTCGAAAGTGCGTTGCCAGCGTGTGTTTGGGGGAAAGGGAGTGAGGGGGAGAGGAGAGGGGAAGGGAGGTGGGCCTCTGGCGCTCTCACTGACCGAACGAAACGCAACAATGCAAGCACTGTTACTTCACGTTGGTTTTCTATGAGCGGGTGGTACTAACGCAGACGAGCCGACCCAATCATGCTGAAACCAATAATAGTTTCAGCGTGGCTCTACCAATCTAAACATACTCGATATATAATACAGTATAGTTTAAATTGAACAAAATATAACGTGAAATATCAGGTAAGTTTATAAAATCTATTCTTATAGGTATCTTGGTGTACGCTGTACAAACCGAGAGAGTTACACGAAGTTATGGCGTCATGGGATAGTCTCGTCTGTAATATGGTCGAGAACCAGATCGGGTGAAACTCCATCGTTTCCTATTGCGAGGCAGTAACGCTCGCTAAGGAAGCGGCGCAGAGAAAAGGAGCAGTCCACTTTGCTCTGCGATCGAGGAACTACACAGCGGTGTCGACCTCCATCCGCCATAGTTAGGGTCTGCGGGCGATGGACATGGGCACGTCGCGTAGTTCACCCTGACAACTTTTACACAGGTCCAAGTGATTAAGACCCATTAGTGATCGTTGCGCCTTCCTCTAAGGGGTCTAATATCAAGCATTCTATTTTAAAACCGCTAATCAGGGTCCTGCTTAGAGGCCAACACTCGCCGTGTCGTGTGAAGTATTGCAGAGGCAGTTCCAGCCCACCCAGTTAATGGCTGTGAGATAAAAACCGAGGAGTTTAGTCAATACAAATCCGGCATTCCCACTTATACTGCTCGGCGAGGTGGAGGTCTAAAAAGGCTCCCTCGCGAAAAAAATTAAAGGTTGCTGCTATTTATCTATCAATTAAAGGTCGTATATTTAAAACCATTTAGAAAGTGCCGAAACTAAGGGCATTACGTAAAATTCAATTCGTCCTATATCATATAGTGCTCTGACTAGTTTGGTGTTTCAAAGCTTCCAGTTGAATTGTGGTAATATTGAAACAAGGCAATGCTCACGTTCTGTTTAATCCGGACATTCATATACCTACGTTTTAATCCGTACAACTGCCAACTTATAATTGCCACTAAAACAGTCGGATTTGAATGCTTTATTATTTTGGAGCGTCATCGAAGCGAATATCTTATATGTTCTAAACATACGATCTATTCCTTTTAGTTATCGACATTTAAGTTATGTAAATAGATAAATGAGTATTTATTGAGTACTATGACCTTTTTGTATCCATCTCATATTTTGCTAATGAACTCATATTTTGTTAATGATTAATATTTACTAGTGACCAACTTGTAGTCCAAATTCGACTATCTTAAGGCAAACTTATTCTTCACGTGTTAAAATATAGTTGTTATTATCTGTATATTGTACTGTATGTTATATATATATCTGTATCAGCCATAGAATTATTTAACCGCTTACACTTACAACTCGCAGGTTTGTTACTCTATGGTATCAGCGTAGCCAGATTTTTTTACCATGTCGGGATTTTGGAACTTGTTGAGTGAAAAAAGCGGGATTCTTTTGTAATCTTTTTATTTGAGTTCAAATTACGTTTACGTGACATTGTCAAGAAAGAAAGGTGGCAAGAATTTATTTTAATAAAAATATGATATTGTAAATCAGCCTAACGTTTAATTTACCCTATCGTTAAATAGTTGATTTTTTTATCGTATTCTGAATAGCCAAAAAAACAGAAATCAAAATGCACGCATGATTGAGTTATCCCTGAAAGCCGTACTGAGCATGCTGAGCATACCGCGTGGGACAATTAATTTTGGTATTTAAGAATCGAGACGTTTGGTAACGCTGATCTGTATATTATATTGTTCTTCTAAGTGAAGCATGAGGAATAGATAAATAAAGGAAAAACAAACTACACTCATCAAAAAAGTCTAAGCAACATGTACTAATTTAAATTTTAGGATGGTTCTTCACATTATAACGTTGTATTTTATTTTTAAAATAATATCTTTAGGGTTCTATTATGTAAAAATAACAGCTGTTGTCTTTATAAGTTCTTTTAATAACAGAAATGAACAATATTAGAATATACTGTAGAAACTAAGATACATAAACTA
>MU158878.1:104808-153470 GCA_015888305.1 Antheraea pernyi | reverse complement strand
ATGTGTTACAATAGTTCTACTTTTTTTTTATATACTAACTAATGTATTGTCATGTTGACGATCGTAAAATAAATAAATAAGATAAAGACTATGTTAAATTTCTATAATAATATGTTGAATTTGTTATGTATTAACCTCTTCACTGTACTAGAGACAAGACCGAACTCAAAGCTATATTCAGAGCGGCCAAAGTTGCAAATAACTGTGAAGCCATTATGAAAACCTTTAATTATAGAAGTATACCCTTTGACAAAAGAAGCCTAATAAAGTGCAAACTTTAAAAAATCAATGAACTATGGTCGAATGTCGACCACTGGGCGTCCACTAGTAATTAATACTAGTAGTTTCGCTTCCGTATAAAATAAAATTATATACAAGCATAATTAATTATGAATAAAGAGAAGCAAAAACGCGCAACCGCAATAACACTGGAATTTTTTGAAATTAACTAATTGTTAGATTCAGTACCGGTAAGTAAAGCATTTTAATGAAAGCCAAAAACTGGATTCAAAACAATGATATTATAACTACCTAGTATTGCCATAAATACTGAAACAAAGAAAAAAAAAAATCTAAATATTTTAGGGACTAAAGACTGCGTAGACCGAGCTTTATGACCCGGCGCCGAGTCTTGCTGGAAGGACTATTCTTGGTTATTGAACATGGTGTTGTTAAGGGGCTTCACTACACTCTCAAGAATGGTATATTGATGCACTTGTGCCGCTGTTTTGATACGTTTCTCACAAAAGTATGGCTCATTCACTCCTTCATAGCTAATACTCCAATGAGACCTCTCATTGTACCTATTAATAGCCCGGTACACAAACATTTTACTAATACCAAGCGTATGGAGAGTTTTAAATATTGCTTTGGCTCCATACCGACTTTGTGTAATGCAATCACAGCGATTTGGTTCTCTTTACCAACCCACTCCGTTTTAATATCGCAAAATATTGGCGCCAAAATGAGAAATCACAATGAATAATCATATAAAAATGACAGATTCCAAATTCAAATATAATATTTTGTTTATTTTTAATTGTAACAGTATTTATGGCCAGACTAAGTATATGGGAATGTCATAAGCGCTTCGACAGAGCCTTTTTAAAACTTGGCTAGCTATCTTATTTTTGACGACTGCCCCGTCAATCCGTCCGGATTTAAGCATTATCGTGTGTGTGCGTTATCGTGCCATTTGTTTTGTCAAAATATCATGTAGGTAACGTATCCTTCAAATCAAATCAAATGAAAAACACTCTCCTTTCCCTACCCCTCCCCCATACACAGGCTGGCAACGCACTTGCGACTCCCCTGGTGTTGCTGGTGTCTATGGACGGTGGTGATCACATAACATCAGGTGGCCCACTTGTTCGTTTGCCTGCTTTTGACATTAAAAAAAATGTTTGTCATTTATTTTTTCCAAGTGAAAACTTTCTAGCCACGTCGAGCAAATTAAAAAAAAATTTCGTAAGAGTAAAACTTATGGGTTCACGTCACCGATGACCTCGACATCCCCGTGACGTATAGCGCTTGTGCCAGACTAGTGACGCGTAATATAGCGGCCTGTGCATATGTAATATTGATATTTTGTATTGAGCTTGTCCAGCATCATATGTTTGATTAATTAATAAACTGGACAAAAATATACATAATTATTGCTCGGAGTCACAATAGATAAGAGAACCAGATTAATATTAATAATTTTAGAAGAAGGTGGTAGAACCACGCTGAAGCTATTACTGGTTTCAGCGTGAATGGGTCGGCTCGCCCGGGTACTACCAGAAAACCTACCCTCTCGCAGAAAATCGACGTGAAGTAACAGTGCATGCATTGTTGTGTTTCATTCGGTCAGTGAGAGCGCCGGATAACCCACCTCCCCTCTCCATCACCCCTTCCCCACTCCCCATCCCCTAAGCACAGGGTGGCAACGCACTTGTGACTTTTCTGGTGTTGCAAGTGTCTATGGACGGTGGGGAACACTTAAGTTCACGTGACCCCCTGTTCGTTTGACACCTATGATATAAAAAAAAAATTACAAATTATACATTTCATTGTATACTTCAGACTATAATAGATTTTAAAAAACGAACACAGTTGTTCTATTGTTTTGAGTTGTCACTTCTGTCGGTAGTCCTTATGACCACATTGACTTTTTTTACTGGAAAATGAATATTTTAAGCGAGGAGGATCGTATTTTTTTAAATATTATACGGGGCAAACGAACAGGCCGGTCACCGGATGGTAAGTGATCACCGCCGTCCATAGACACTTGCAACACCAGGGGAGTCGCAAGTGCGTTGCCGGTCTTTTGAAATATGTTTTAACCGACTTTAAAGTGGGGGATGCTTTAATTTTTTTTGATTATTACCTCAGAACTTCGTCGTCAATATATATATTTGGAAAGTTCTTTTTTTATTGAAAAGGGAATATTTTCTCAGATACCCCAATTTTATTTCATTAAGTTATACCAAATAACTTCTAAAGTCGAATCGGAAGTAATTGAGATATAGGTAGGTTTATGACAATCCAACACTAAGTAGAACTGTAGTCAACTACGTTCTGGAATTATTTGAACTGCGAAGGTACATCGGAACTCCCTTTTTTATTTTTAGTGCATTTTTCTTTATTAAATATTTTTGAACCAATGATATTATAACTAATAATATAACTAACTAAACTGGTTGTCCCATGTTTTAGACTTAGTAAAACCAGTAACAGTTTTTTGGGAAATAGTGTTAGATTTTACAACAAAGTCCCAAAGGATATTACCGATTTGCCGGATTGTGAATTTAAGCGCCATTTCAAGCGGGTTTTGGTGTCAAAAGGCTATTATAGAGTGGATCAATATGTGAACGATGGTGATGTCTGGAATTGACTCATCTCTGTGCATCCATTAAAAACGTTTGTGAGATGTACCTAATATATTCTAAATATTATATATATTCGTTAAAAAGATAAACCAGATTGAGTTTCTTGACGATTCTTCTCGATGACTTATAAACAAAATAATAGCACTTAATATAGTACCGCTCCATTTTCAAAGAGTCTCAAGTTTATCTCTATTCCTAACTCTTCTAAAAAATCCTTTCGAGGAAAATCTAAATTTTTAAATTGTTTTAGAAACGGAGCAAATCTGAGGTAACAAACATAATAAAATACAACCTAAGTAAAGATCTCGTTCTTTTTTAAATCGCTTACAAATTTATCTTTATTCATTCTCTTTGAAAATATCTAATTTTCAGTAAAAATCGTTTTTAGTTTAGTTAATAGTTATTAGTTTTAGGTAACAAACATAAAACATACAACGTAATTAGTACCTCCTCTTTGTTGAAGTCTGTTAAAACTTATCTTCATTCGTCCTCTGTTAAATTGTCCATTGACGTCATATTCTTATTTAAATTGCACAGTGTGTACACACACAAAAAACACGATAAAAATGCACATTACTTATTGTATATGTTAATCTTGATAATAATTATTTGTATTATTTTTTAAACCCGTGATCATAAAGTGTAACACACTGTTAATTGATTATTTTATATTTTTCCTTAAATACAAGAGTACTAACCTAGATTCTGCAAATAGTTAAATTTAAAGTGAGTATTTACGGGGATTTAGTTGTTTATCTTGATGAGTATTATTATTTACATTGTATATAAGGCAAAGTAAACAATGCCGATTAAATACATATGAAGTTATTGTACTTTTGATTTAAAAGTTTTGAGCGCCGCAGGCCCAGCTCCCTTCCCCTTCCTCCTCACCCCTTCTCCTTCCCTCCCCCTCCAACACAGGCTGGCTACGCACTTGCGACTCCCCTGGTGTTGCAAGTGTCTATGGATGGTGGTGATCACTTAACCACCTGTCCGTTTGCCTCCTATGACATTAAAAAGAAGTGTGTGGGTACTTATGTATATGCGTTAGAAGTTATACTTTTTTTGCCATAGCAAGATAAAAATCTTTTCAAAAATTTTGTCGTACGCCTTATTCTACGTTTGTAGAAAAAACGACACTAACAATAGAAAAAAGGTATTTAATACATTGAAAGTTTTAAATAAATACAAACAACAAATACAAAGAAACAAAATGTTGACTATAGCTAACTTCAGGGTGTCGGTGTTTCGTTACGGTGTGCGCGCGCATCGTAAAAATGTACTCTCATCATTTTTCCCTAACGCGCCAAAAGAAGTATAACTTCAAAAAGAAAAAAAAAGTTAAATAGGTACATAAAAAACATATTTTGCATCAAATTGTTTAATATTTAACAATCCAGATATTCTAAAGAGCGAAAGAATGACCAGATGGCAAGTTTTTTAAACTTGATTTATTTATTATTTAGCAGGCAATTTTTTTTAATACTTTAAAAGTTTTACCATTGAACCACGATCTCACCTGACGCTAAATGAGGATGTCGTCCGAGATGGTAACATACGCTAATATCTAGAGGAATTGGTGCTCAAGTATAGGTGCTCGTCGATATATTATAAAAAGAATCTACTATTTATTATATTCTATGGTTTCTTCACGATTGTTTTTATCACTGAAATTTATAAAAATATTAGCTGACTTATGAGATGATTATTTCAATCCCGTATCTAAGCAACATATAACTATTCAGTTCGAGAAAAAAAAAAGTAGTCCGGTGAAGCTGTAGAGGCCTCTAAAAAGGCCAATAGCGCAGTCAGTTCGAGAAAAATTATTCAGTTCGAGAAAAATTATAACTATTTCTTTTTCACCACCGATATTGAGAATATGCCATCTTACTTCCACATTTTATCTAAGACGGCGTTACGTTACAATATTACTTTACGTATGTGTGCGTTATCATTCCATTTGTTTTGTCAGAATCATGTAGGTAACATATCTACAGCTGTTTACTTAAATCATTGTTTTTTTTATGTCAAAAGGAGGCAAACGAACAGGTAGGTCACCTGTGTTAAGAGATCACCGCCGTCTATAGACGCTAGCAGCACCAGGGGAGTGGCAAGTGCGTTGACAGCCTGTGTATGGGGGAGGGGTAGGGATAGGAGGTCTCCTTGACCGAACGAAACGCAACAATGAAAGCACTATTTCTTCACGTCGGTGTTCTGTGAAAGGGTGATACTACCCTGGGCGAACCGACCCATTCATGCTGAAACTAGTAATAGCTACAGCGTGGCTCTACCACCTTCAAAAATTATTTTCTAGGCATAAATCAAATCAACATTAACGCGAGCGAAACCGCGGTCGGAAGCTAGTTGTTTATAATATAATGTATAGTCCTAAATATTGAACGCAGTTAAAATAAAGATGTTAGATTTTGGGAAGACTGATAATTACTTAATATTCATATATTATGAGTTTAAATAACAATTTCTTGTGATTACAATTTTAGGTTTAATATAATAATAGGATAGAATTAAAATTATTTTTACTAGAATCCTCAATATCTGAGTATAAAATAAATATGTTAATGGTGTATAATTGACTCAGATTTATTGTTGCATTAATGGCCATTTGCATAAATTATACAAGAGAGATATATAGTTTTGTCATTCTAAAACAATGAATGAGTTTTATTCATTTTGATTATATGAACAATTAATTACGTACATCACATGTTTTGCCACGTTACATATCCATATAAATAAATTCGGAGAGGTCTGGTGTTGTGTGCGCATCATTAACTACTGAATAGACTTCGATCAGTACTTTTAGGTTTTACTTCTTAGACGTTTAGTATTTCAAATTATCACAAAAGCTAAATCTATACTATAATATTAGGTCTTTAGCTATGAAATTGCCGTTTTGTATGAAAAAATTAAAACGAACTTTTTTCATGTATTTTTTATTTGTATTAATCGAAGTAGTCAGCCATGCAATCAATGCATCTTTGCCAACGCAGTGGCAGTTTATTGATGCCCTTTATTAAAGAAATCAGCTGGACGGGAGGCAACAAATTCTTCAAAGGCATTTTGTACTGCCTCTCGGGTATTGAATCTTTTTCCCGCCAAGGAGTTATCCAAATTCTGGAAAAAGTAGTCATCTGTAGGCGCAAGGTCTGGTGAGTAGGGCGGATGACGGAGAACTTCCAATCCCAGTTCTTGCAACTTGGAGACTGTCTGCTGTGCAGTATGAGGTCGCGCGTTGTCGTGCAAGAGCAGCGGAGACGAGCGATTGACCAATGCTGGTTGGAGATGTGCCAGCTTCTCCATCATTGTGTTCAGTTCTTCACAGTACACATCTGCAGTAATGCTCACCCCGTTTGGTAAGAAGCTGTGATGAATCACACCGGCGCTAGACCACCAAACAGTGACCATCACTTTTCTAGGGGTAAGTTTCCGGTCTGAGGGGAGGGCATTTTTCGTAGCTTGATTGACTTCTGGTGAGTCTGGTATTTGAAGGTTGAACCAGTCTGTGTCTGTCGATCGAGGTTTGCTATAAGCTTCTATTTTTACACCCTTTCGAGATTCCACGATCACCTGAACTCCTTTGTAAGCTAAGAATTTTATAAATTTTGTAAATTCATTTTTATCGCTTATATTCGAGAAAGCGACGTCAGGGGCCATGTTTCTGTTTATAATTTGATGTTCAGCAGATAATAAGTGTTACTCCTCTTCAGCTATGCAATTTTCTACGAGGTTTCTCAGATTCGGATTTTCCATTGCGGCAGCGATCCTTTCTTTGTCGTTGATTTGTTTGTTAACTGAAACAAATTAAGTTAAAATTAATATGACGTTTGTACTTGGGCAACTAAGCTACCCTTACGTTCTTTCGAAAAAAAAAACACACATATTTCTTCTATGTTCCTACATAAACATGAAAACATAAAATCGGGCCATTTCCAAGAATGGTTCCTTTCTCTCCAATTAAGCATATAGAATATTCTAGAAGTCTGTGTGTATTAAATTACACTATGAAACATAATCTATACATATAATAAGAATGTAAATGTAATATGTCTGTACTTCTTAGATTTATGTAATAAAAATAATTGTTAAATATTCCAATAATTTGTAGAATGAAGAATGTTTCAAAATCGGGATTTTATTTCTTCGATAATAAGTAGGTATAGAATGAATTCCGCAAAAATGTTTTAATTTGTTTACTGTAGGAACTTGACTTTTAATTGGTAGTGCTATAAATGTCATTCTGACTAAAAGCTTTGATATTTAAAATACATTCGGTAGTATTGAAAAAATAAACAAAGATTTATCCTTTTTACCTTCCATTACAATCTTCTATCTATCTTATATTTACGCGGACAGATTTTAGCTTCAATCTTGTACGTGACCCTTTATCTAGTTATTGTTGATCGAAGGATAATAGAGTATTCAAAGTAGAAGTTGTCCTTTACTATGTTCTTAACTATTATAGTGGACGCTACTTTGCACCCTCTATAATATTTAATGATGAATTTTTAAATGTCATTCTGACTAAAAGCTTTGATATTTAAAATACATTCGGTAGTATTGAAAAAATAAACAAAGATTTATCCTTTTTACCTTCCATTACAATCTTCTATCTATCTTTACTATAATAAAACTGTAGCAAAGCCAAATCTGTACCTTACATATTTTTTGAAAATTTTGATCGGGGTAGACTTTGTTATCGATATAGAAGGCAAAAATAATCCTTTTACATTTTTTGTCTGTCTGTCTGTCTGTCTTTCTCTCCCTGTGAACACGTATCACTCTGAAAGTACTGAACCAATTTTGACGAAACTTGACACAGTAATAACTCATATTACAAGGTTATATCTAGGATACTCTTTGTCCCATAAAACGCGAGGGGTTCTCGAGTATAACGAAAGACAAAAATTAGTAGTAAATGTAACTAGACTTTTTTGCGACACCTTAGTACAAGAACCAGCAACGTTGGAAGAACGAGAATTTTAGAAAAGCTGGTTCTTTAAAATATCTTTCTTTATACTCTTCCAAATAAGGTTCAGGATACCTGGTTGCCAGTAAACGTGTTTATTAATGCGCGTCACACCTTTACAGGTAAAAATATTGATTTTTAAATCATTTTAGGAAACTTTTTTTTCAGTAAAGCTTTCTTTTTAAACGTTATTAAAAACATGAATTTATCACTGCCAGACAATTTTGTTATTGACAATAATGTGCCCGATGATATTCTTTATAAATAAAATAATTCATTTCAAACCATTTTATTTTTCCATTGCAAAGAACATATTTTATTTTATTAACCATTATGATATTGATTTTTCACCGTGAACAATGAAAAATAACGATAAATGTAGACATATGATTTGGGACTGACGCCATCTTGAATACATACGTCTATAACAGGCGCTTCCACAATTATCGCTATCTTTATCATACAACCAGTGTTTCGCTAAACTATAGCTATAGTTAAGTTATTCTATACATATTATTTTTAATTTACCTTCATTTATGTTTTAATAAAATTATATTAAAATTATAGCTATCTTAACATGGTTTGAACATACTTATTTTATTTACAAATAGCATCGGGCACATTATTGTTATTAACAAAAATGTCTGGCAAAATAATTTCATGTTTTAGTAGCGTTTCAAAGTTAGTGAAAAACAAAACATTCTAAAATTATATAAAAATCAATATTTTTGGCTGTAAAGATGCGATATGCAGTAATAAACGCAACGTTTACCGGCAGGCAGGTAGCCGGCACCCTGTTCGGTAGAACATAAAGATATATAAAAAACTGGTTTATTGAAATTCGTTGTCGAAACCGTTGCTAGCTTTTAGACCAATAGTTACAGGTAAGTGCCAGTTGACGCGTCGTGCTCATACCTTTTTAATATTTATATTTTTCTTCAATGCAATGGAGTGTGAAAAAGTTTGAATTCAAGTTGAAAATAGTTATGATATCATTCAATGTTTAATTTATCATAATTTATTTTATGAATATATTTTATCATTTAATTTACAATTGAACTCTATCAATTTGATATTTAATAATGTAAACTATACTGACTGTATAGTAAACGTCTCTAAAAAAGGGAAAGGAACTTTGTTCCAACTGGGAGTCCATAGACCTCTAAAGCTTTTTTTACATTACTGCCAATAATTTTAATTGAACCCGGTAGATGATGCTACGAACGGGTTGTAGGTTTATTTTAAAAGCTTTCTCACATACCATCTGGGTATATGTTTGGGTGAGTCCCTTGATAGTTTGGATTTACAATTGGAAGCTGTATGTGTGGCTGCAATCGGGTTTTAGGTTTATTACAAATTTTTCGCGTTTAAAAATACAATCGAAACTAGTGATAACCGATTTGGTGCAGACGAAGCTGCACGGATCAGCTAGTATACATATAAAGTTTACAATCAACTATAAATAACTCTAAAGATTTGTGATTTTTGAATGTATGCTTACATACTATTTATATATTTCAATAGCTCATATAAGTATGAATATGTAGCTTACCTTATAGGTTAGCTCTGTTAGGTCGCGAATTCCATGAATCAGGCAACAGCCTAAGCCGAGGTGTGCCGTGCACTTTTGAGCTAGTTGTCAAAATAAAATCGGCTGAGTGCCTTAAGCGCTCGCCTTAGTAGTCCGGTGAAGCTGTTAAGACCTTGCTTGGTCAATAGCGTAGTCAGTTTGAGAAAAAAAAGTGGTTTTTGATTTTATAGATTAGTGTTTGACTTATTAATACCTGTTGTGATTGAAGTTGTAGCTGATGATAATACAAATCCCCTAACCTTAGGAAGGAAACTTGAAATACAACTTTTAATTTCAACCACCGGAACACACTGCTAAGACACTGCCGATAGGTTTGGAGTCAAATTTTCATCTGGATGGCTCTGTGGTCACAGAGTTCTAATCCCTAGGAGTAAGAGACAGTCGTGATGAATCTACCATGGCAGGGGTTTTTTCAAGCCTCTTTCCACGTTTTTTTTTAAATATGTAATTTCTATGTCTTGTTAATATGCTTTTATGTAATGTTATCACCCACCTCCGGTGCCGCTGCATCACATTCAAGAGACGAGACTACAACACGACCGGAACATTGATATTAGCGCCACCATATTATAAATATACATCGACACTAGCGCCAACATATTAGAGATACACATTGATACTAGCGCCACCATATTAGAGAAACACATTGACACTAGCGCCACCATATTAAAGAATATTATATAGATTTTAATAAGACTTAAATAAGAATGGATATCATTATATAGAATTGAATCATTAGTTTGATCATTATGAATAATAGTATATTCTTTGACTTCATAGCTCGGCCATGAAAGGCAAGATGTCGCTGATCTACATGTCGAAACAGATCAGTAAACATATTAGAGATACATAAATAAGGATAATTATATAAAATTGTTGTATAGCTTAAATAACATTAATTTGTTCATACTTTATTATTTTTGTGTTGCTTAAATTTGCGAAATTATGTATAGTAAATAGTAATCGCTTTGACTTATATAGATGGGCCTTTAAAAACCAAGATGTTGGTGATATCTACGCATTCTTAATATGTACCAAGTATTATTAAGCGAAGCTTTGTCCAAATAAATAGTGACAGTATCTACGAAGTATTTATTGCCATTCCTGACTGCATCGACACTATACGCGATTAGTGTAAAAGTAATTAATAGCAGAGTTGTATCAAAATGGACATTGTGTAAATATTGTCCATATAAAAAAAATCTATACAAATTTCACGGTGACCTATTGCAATACAGAAGGCGATGCATTGCACCAGCATCTAATAGTCAGGTATGGCAAGTTTGATAGCATAATAATCTCCGTGAAAAACACTTAGGATTGCCAACTTTATTGAAGGTACATTACAAAATGTTTGTATTCAAATAGGCATATGCCAACATTCAGTTTTACACATGGGGTGTAAAGGGTGCCAAATAACATCTAAGACTTGAGACACCCAAGCCAACCTCATCTGCACGTGGTGCACCCTGCTGAATAACGAACGAGGCAATGGCGAAAGCGGGGTGGTAGGGTTTTACAGCCTGACTGGATCGCAACCACCATGTACATGGCGAAAAAGTCCGTCATAGTGATTCGCTTTTGCGGGTCGCGTTTCGGGATCAGCCTGTGCATATCCAGCTTTTCGCAGGCCGGCATGACAGTGGCGACCGGTGATGGATAGTATGTCACTCGGTGGTCGCCATTGTTTTTGGACTGTACTGCTTGATGCTTACCATCAGGCACAGTGCAGTCACTTTGCCGTGGTACTATAAAAAAATATATATAATATATGTTAGACTGTATATACAAGCGACATTTTTTATAGGCACATATATTTTACGAAGGCACCCTGAAAATACTGCTTAGGATAGCGAATAATTGACAACAATTTCAATTGATAACTTTATCTTGACTTTACGTTTTTTTTAAATATTATACTAAAGAAGTTTCAGGTTTTATAGCAAATTACCAACGTAATACTTATATACCTTTTTGTTTTAGCGTTTAATTTCCTAAGAGAATATGCTCTTGCTTTAGGGTGGAGCTATAATGCTAAAATATAGATATAAATAAAGCTATAATAATGCTATAAGCTGTTCTGAAGTTACGAAGTTCCAAAAGTTGAAATTATTTTTCCCTTGTTAATCATATGGGAATTGGATATAAGGCTTCTCTTAATATTAATATTGAGAGCTGCCGTTTTAACAGGTTTATTTTTCGGTATCATGAACCATATTCTCAGGGTGCCTTTGTAAAAAAATGGTCGATATTTTAAATTAAATCTAATAAAGACCGACGTCATTCTCCTCGTGCGTAAACAGTATAGACTGGAACATATCTTACATATTCATATAAGTTTATTATTGTTGAATCTGGTTAATCGAAAAGCATAGGAATAAAACGTAAAAATGAAATAACTAAAGGGACTTTTTCAGTTGTACCATCATGTGCAGAAATCAGATCAATCAAAATAAAACCATATCAAAGAAAAATGTAACTAAAAAATGGAGTTAAACCCGCAAACATTGCGGCTTCGGGCAAAAACGTTGATTGCGGTCGCGAATGCTTGTTCGTTTTTTATTTTCATTATTTTAATATTGCTACTCTGTTTACCTTTATGGTTATATTGACGCAAATACATTTGCGAATTAATTAAACGAAGTGACCGCATCGTTCTGTGGCGCGGCGTTGTGTATGATAAGTGTAATTGGAAATTACAGTTATTTGTAAGCCGGTCTTTCTACTTTTGTTTATTGACTAATAATAAAAATGCACAGCCATCTTTATAAGTCGCGATGGTCGAGTGGATTGACCCGTAGAGTGTTAATTTGATGTCTATAGGTTCAACCCCGGCTTGTACCTATGAGTTTTTGAAATTCGCTTGCTTTAATAAATTTAAATTGGCAGCACTATCGCTTGATAGTGAACAAAAACATCGCGAGGAAATCCAAACTCGAGAAATATTCCTATAGTACCAATGTATGTAGCAAAATATAGAACTGGGGATTTCTCAGAATTTGAAATCGCCAATACGTCGTAGGGCGGCGTGATTATGTCAGTATCCTTCTCCGGTCGGCTCGTCCGGGGTAGTACCACCCTCTCATAGAAAACCGACGTGAAGTAACAGTGCTTGCATTGTTGCGTTTCGTTCGGTCAGTGAGAGCGCCGGAGGCCCACTTCCTCTCCCCTCTCCTCTCTCCTCTCCCTCCCCTAACCCTTCCCTCCAAAGGGTGGCAACGCACTTGTAACTCCTCGCGTTTTGTTAGTGTCCATGGACGGTGGTGATCATTTAACATCAAGTGACCCACCTGTTATTTTGCCACCTATGACAATAAAAAAAAAAAAGAAGGCCTATGATATTGCAGTGGTTCCTTTATAGACTAATGTGATAATAATCATTTTTAATCGTAAATAGTAATCACTAAAAGCAAAATACAATATTTTGCGTTTGTGAAAAAAAATATATACAAAATATTCTCGAATGTCAGCTTATTACAACTTGGCTAAACAAAATTATAATATAAAATTCGCCGTCTTAATTAAAATAAGACTAGTGTACTTCAGTAAACGACTAAGAAAAGTGTGGCGGGAAAAGATAGTAAGTAATAAAGGAGTCTACTTAAACAGTTGTAATTTTGCCGAATCATGAATACTGCGACATATTTAAAGCGCCTACATAATCTTGCGAACACACCTCGTGGAGGATTTCTCTCGAGCCATTTGGCGAGTGCAGTAGGAGTGTTAAAAACGGCTTTACATTTGTGTAACTTATAGTTAAAAGAAATACCTATTCTATGTGATAGAGATTGTAAAAAAGGGGCTGTGAAAATAAACATATATAATTGTGCAAATTTATTATTTTATTTGTAAATCAGCTAGTATACTGACTACAAATCGAACCTGAAATCTACGCAGAGCATTATTCACTTCACTCTTAAGAGTCTAGTTTATTCGTTAACTTCAAATCTCGTGTACTTTGACTTAGGTCACAAACTGTCAAGATTGAGGCGAGACTCCCGTCAATACTCTGGTAATCACATGGCCTTGTCTCGCTTGCTGTAGCGTTTGTCCGGGGGTAAATGTTTTTAATTACTATTGTATGATGAACATGATTATCAGTTTTGTGTTTGGATATATTAATGTAGCTACCACATTTATTTGGTGAAATAACTACATTGATTTTAAGTATTATGCGAGATGACTTATGTTCTTTATAAATCCACCATAATCCGAATGTTATTTTGTCTATCTGTTTATTACCATTTCACTACAAAGCTTCTAAATTGACTCAAAATTTTGTCTTTATTCAATTTTGTCCCTAAGAAATCGCTTATGAAATTCAAAACTACCACCGGTTTGGAAAATAACTCAGTCATCAAGAAGAATCGGCAAGAAAGATCACTTTTATTTTTTTAACATACATATATTTAAAATACATTAACGTTACAACCGTCTTTAGTGGGTGTACAAAGAAAGGTATCAATTCCAGACATCACCATAATGGACATTTTGATCCACCCTATAATAATAGCTTTTTGTAAAATATTCTTAAAACAATCTAAAACCCGTTAGCAACACCACCTATCGGTTCCAATTGAGATAAAAACTAACCTATATATATTGACGATAAATGTCTTCTCAGTAGCCCCTTCGCCGCTCATCTCCTATTCTCGTAGGACCAGCGGCAGCGACAACACAATAATTTTACCGACTTATACTTTTTATTTCGCATTATCTTCTGACTACCTTCATTAATTAATATGATGTGAGAACTAAACTATATCTGCATGAAATTTACATTTTCATTTAGCTGTTTGTCTTTATAGGAATTTGTAAATTTTACGTAAAACCTGCATCTAAACATAACATAACAAAAACAGAATTAAATTACAAAATAATGCGACGCTTCTCGTGAATGACTTGCGCATGTACGGTCGAAAGTTGGGTGTGGCAGAAATAGCGCCATTTGTCATTCAACAACACAAATAGTTTCGTTATATTTGAAATCCAATCGATAGTTCAATGATATGGATATTGTTCATTAAACTAAAAACGCATTTAAAAAATAGAAGGGTGGAGTTAGGAGAATGAAATTTTGGGGAAATAGGTATTTTTTGAAGCCAAATTAAAAAGAAAATCAAAAAAATTGTTTCTCAAAAAAATTTTCTTTTTCTGGATATACTGGATTTCCGGATATCGCCTATTTGTATGAAAAAAATCATCAAATGTACATAAAAATATCATGAACATGGGTCGATTCGTTTCGGAGGAGTTCAACCACAAACATCGCGACACGAAATTTTTATATATAAGATGTCTGGTCTTAAGGAGACAAGAGAAATATGTTCTAGCGTCTGTGAAGAATACTTTAGAGGTAAATTTATAAATAAATCTTTGATAAGAGCGTTACCTTAGTAATTTTATGCATCGTATCATAACTTTGTATTACAGCGGACATAAAGATGAACATTGATAAACAAAACACATTATGAGAATGAGATCATTATGGTAATTTATAAATAAGGTTCTTTAGTAAACATAATAATTCAATATGAGTAAATATTCTTTATGCATATTAAATATCTGTTGTAAAGCACCTATCCCGGTTGTGGCTTACTTTGTTGCCACTTTTTGTAACATAGTAACAACTTACATCAAGCGAGCTTGTTGCCAAATGCCAAGTTACCTATTAACTAATTTAGTTTTATATGACGTTCGAAATAATTACGAGGTTAATTAATACTTTTTAGTACCTTTTAAAAACACAGGAAGTCTATTAATTTTATTTTTAAGGTAACTGAGATAAAAAACAACCATAATACATACGGCCCTGAATTGATTACAATGTACATCTATTTTAATTGTAGAGTTTCTTAGTAGTAAACGTTGACTTTTGTGATATGGCAATATTCTTATCACGAAATGTATCAGTAAGCAGGGCACGGATCCATTTACATTTTATTCAATTTAGTACACAGTCTCTGGAATTCTTTATTGATCTGTTTTTAAGTCATAGAAGAGTATCTCAATAAGATCAGAAAATATATTATCCCCGTTTTCATTCATTGGTTTTCTTCGACTTCATTTTTATGCCGAGATTTGATTGCTAACTAAAGTGGTTAGCAAAAGTCGTATATGTAGTGTTGTTAGAGATATTTTAAAATAACTAAAATTGATATATTTCAAGCTTTCTAAAACATACCGTTCACAGCAAATTCAGATCAATTCGGCTATCTAGTAAGTTTTTACGGTATTGGTCAATTGCATCTACCGGCACACGCCAATGGGTGTTGACGTCAGATTTTCAACACCGCCAAAAATAAACAATTAGTACGTCTGCATATAATATTAATAACCTAATACTCTATATACTAAAATTTTCCTAAAACTATACAAATTAACCTCGAAAAGGTATCACAAACATCGACAGTGTAATTTCTAAAAATATTGCGCGTTCACAAATATTGTATACTAAGGAAAAAGCAATAGTCCATTTTAATAAAGTCCAAAAGTTAATAAAAAGCATTCTTACTTATGAGCCTATATTATAATATTAGTAGCATTCAGCTGTCACGGTAATACCTTGAGGACGTAACCTAGAAATGTTCAAGGGATTATAAACTTAATAAATACTTCGTTCCACGTTGCCTACGTTAAGGGTTATTACTAGTTTTATTACGTAATCTGATACGAGTACTGTTGCTTGTAATTAATTATTAACGTCTTAAAAGCTTATATATGGTTTACTAGTCAGGATAAGTTAATGAATTCTGCCTTTTGAATTTGATACATATTTCACAGAAAGTTAAATGCTCGTTTAACCTGTTTTACTAAAATATCGTATACTCTATAAGTGTAAATATTTTAAAAGATTTAAGGGAATGGTCAGTGTTTGTTATTGCTTTATACAGCGCGACTGGTTAGTCGCTAGCAATATTTTTGAAGGATAATCATTATTCATTTCTCGTTCTAAATTAATTTAAAAAATAGGTGCTTAATATTTGACCAAATTATGTCGAGAAACGTAAAACTGATATACTTGAATAAAGCCCCTTGAAAATTTTTCATTGAACCAAGGCGTGATTTTCTTATGTTTAAAAGTATCGTTCGCATCCTTTTAAAATTTTAGAACAAATTTCAACTAAAGTTCTCTTTGTTGTTTATTAGTATTTGTTTTGATGTTATTATTTTGTATATTAAATGTGATCATGAACTACAGGATTGTAGGGTGTCACCCTTTAAACATTCATCTGGTATATTTGCTTAATTTATGTTATGTATGTGTTTTCAGTACACTATTAATGTATTTGTATTTTAGCTATATTAAAGTGTTAAAATAATTTTAATTATCATTATATTTTTTTATTATACAATTATGTAATATACTTTTCTTGCGGCTTCGCTCGTGTTAATGTTGATTTGACCTATCTCTCGGTAACAGTAACTTTTTGTCTGAATAAGTAAAGTATTAGGTCATAATCTGTATTCCTAATTACTTAAAACGTGGAAGCGTAAGAAACAAACAAACTTACGTTCGAATTTATAATATAAGTAAAGCCTTCAATACTTACAATATTTCTATTTTCTCTATGATACCGCTGGTTAATTGAAATGATTGCTTTATGTAGCATTAAGCTCGATAGTGTAAAGATTAAAATGAAATAAAGTATTCTTTCACTCATTCATTTATCATATATATTAATACGTGAAGCCTAAACTTTGTATCCCTTTTTGACGGAATTGCGCGAACGGATGAACGTGAAATTTGGCATAGTTAAAGTTTATATGGAGGAGAAGTGCAGAAAGCTATTTATTTTATATAAAATGCATTAGAAATACATTAAATTAATTAAAATATGCATTACTCACAGTACTGCTTCAATTTTACACAACATATACACACATGTAAATAAAAAAGACATTTTGACATCTGTCAATAAAGGACTTCAAAAAAAGTTGTGAAGGAGGTTGCTATGCTCGACTGTATGTATTATTTTACTCTTACGTTCCAATTACCCTTGTTCATTATACATTCAACAATGATATTATAACATACAACTATTATTATAATATTTATCCCTTTAAAAATCAATGAACTATGGTCGAATGTCGACCACTGGGCACCCACTACTAAGCATAATTACAGCGACAATGCATTTGAGTAACTATATACGTCAGTCACTCAACTTTCAATTGTCGACTATATAACTATTAAATCAGAAAATTCCACAACTGTTTCTGTCATAACAAATGCAACAAATCAATTATAAGGCATCTAATATTAATTAGATTACAGTCTAAATACGACAGCGACCGTCAGTGTTAGCCTATCGACAGTCATCGCCGTTTTATCGGTACGGTGAAAAGTCTACTCAAATTTCCTTTGAAACAAATCGATATTGTTATAACATCTCAACATTTATACATCTCCTCTTAGTTACATTGACTTGTCATTTTATTTGCATTTATTTTTCTATTATAGTTTTCACATTTTATATTTTTACTAGTAGACCCGGCAGACGTTGTCCCGCCATGATTATAAAAAATCCTGGACAAATTATATACCAAAACGTTCCTCGTGAATCACTTTATCTACTGGTGAAAACCGCATAAAGATCCGTTCAGTAGTTTTTGAATTTATCGCGAACAGACAGACAGACAGACGCGGTAGAGGACTTTGTTTTATACTATGTAATGAATGATAATGGTTTATTATATCTAATATTATATTACTATTACTAAGAAAACTTTGAAACCACGAATCCTGAAAATAAAACCCGAAAATGCAGTCCTGTTACATCAAAATGGCAATATAGCAAACAAACCATAATCTTGAAGAACTTCGTTTTTAACCGGAACGAAAAATTGTAAGGCTAAAAGAGTCCATCAGACTTCGTAACTATATAATAATAATCATAAATACAGTGGTACAACAAAATAATCCCAAGGAGGGTTGATGTCAGGCAGGCGGCCGATCGTAAAAATTAAGCCAAATCATATACCACAACATGACAAACATGTTGTACCGACCCTAGTTATGTGGGATAAGGGTAAGACGAAGAAGAAGATTGTAACATCTCAACATAATTGTTAAAGGTGCAATGTGTCTGCAGTTAACCATTATGTTTACCAAAGTTCAATAGTTTTTTTGTAATTCGCACTGAAACACATTGAAAATGGGTCTTTTTTGAGAGCGCGTCCTTAATACATGACAGAGGTAATAGTAGGCAGAGACAACACATTTGAGTACATCTTCCTCTTTTCCATCTCAACCGAATTTCTTTATTATTATTTTTGTTTAATAGATACTTATATTCCCATAGACCCTCTACACATGCCTAAAGTACTTTAAGCTTGCCTAGCGTTCCCCGTACGGGATGTAAGATAGACGCTAGGTCAGCATTTATAACATTATTAGAATAAGGAATTATTAGAATAAGAAATTAGGATAGCTAGTCTAGAATCGACTCTCGTAGAATATACACGTAGGTTAGGAAGTCTAAAATTGACTATAATAGTTTTTAAGTTATATTATAATCAATGTCTACATAACTATTAAATAAATTGTCTAATATCGACTGTAATTTTTAAAAAGTCAACCCAAGTTCTCGCGAAGTTAACTAGATATTGCAAGGCTGTAGTGTTATTATCAGAAAAAAAACATTGCAAGTAGTTTTACTTCACGATCTACAAAATTTCTAATAAAGATAATAATATGTATGCATTACGGTTTGCACCTCTTATTATTGTCGAATTTTGACCACTGAACAACCGCTAGTAGGTGTAAATACGGAATACCTTCAATGTACATGATTTTACACATGTACCTACTAGCGGGCCCGGTGGACGTTGACCGGCCTTGATAATAAAAAAATCCTAAAAGTGAACCGCAGTGCCACCTACCGGGTCCAATTGTGAATACAATTATAAAATACAATACAATTGTGAATACATATAGATCTATCTTGAGTACATTTGAACATGTACAAAAAAAATCAAAATCTGTCCAGCCGTTTAGGCTGAATTCAGTCACATACACACGGACACAAAAATTATCTATATAAAGGTCCCAAATGAATCTAAACCACTTTTGAATCCATCTGAACACACAGATAAAATAATCCAATCTGTCCAACCGTTTACGAGAAGTTCCGTCTCTTACACGCGTATAGAAAAATTATATGTATAAAGATCTGAATAAGGATTCGCATGATTAAGAAAAAAAAGGGCGGGAAACACTAAAAAAGTACTCAGTGCGTATTTATAAAACAAGATGCTGTCAGAACCGTCAGTCACGGTTTGCCAAAACCAAGAAAAAAAGAAAGGCATCGCATCACGCTAAAATTGATTTATTTAGTATCTAGTATGTTCTAGATACTAGTGGGTTACCTATAATCTTATTGGATGTCAAATGGTTATATGATCTAAGATGGTAAGTGGATGCACCAAAAGCTTAGAGCAGGACTTGATTCCAAGTGCAGCTGTCGGAATATAACTAAGAGCTCAGGTGCTTGGTAATAGATTTTCTGCCTGAATATCTAGTATGTACTAGATACTAGTGGATTATTTATAATGTTATTGGATGTCAAATGGCGATGTGATCTAAGATGGTAAGTGAATGCACCAAAAGCTTAGAGCAGGACTTGATTCCAAGTGCAGCTGTCGGAATATAACTAGGAGCTAAGGTGCTTGGTAATAGATTTTCTGCCTGATTATCTAGTATGTACTAGATACTAGTGGGTTATTTATAATGTTATTGGATGTCAAATGGCGATGTGATCTAAGATGGTAAGTGAATGCACCAAAAGCTTAGAGCAGGACTTGATTCCAAGTGCAGCTGTCGGAATATAACTAGGAGCTAAGGTGCTTGGTAATAGATTTTCTGCCTGATTATCTAGTATGTACTAGATACTAGTGGGTTATTTATAATGTTATTGGATGTCAAATGGCGATGTGATCTAAGATGGTAAGTGAATGCACCAAAAGCTTAGTTAGAGCAGGACTTGATTCCAAGTGCAGCTGTCGGAATATAACTAGGAGCTAAGGTGCTTGGTAATAGATTTTCTGCCTGATTATCTAGTATGTACTAGATACTAGTGGGTTATTTATAATGTTATTGGATGTCAAATGGCGATGTGATCTAAGATGGTAAGTGAATGCACCAAAAGCTTAGTTAGAGCAGGACTTGATTCCAAGTGCAGCTGTCGGAATATAACTAGGAGCTCAGGTGCTTGGTAATATATTTTCTGCCTGAATGTTATAGTTAACCAGAAGAACTTAGAAAAAGTGCTACCACCATACAGTGGTTCCATCACAATGCTATCCTTCATCAAAAGTTGCTGCTCAAAAGAACAAAGCGAACTATCATCAACTAATTGAACTCTTAAAAGGGATATTAATTTTTTTCATCGTAATAAATATTAATCTATACTAATAAATATGTAAATCTGTAATTACCTGCCAATCAAACTAATCCTTGTTACAAAGGGAAAACATGCGACTTAAGACGTCTACTCGGTATTAGCCGGTATAAATTCAAACAAATATAATCACTACATAGTCTTATGGTTAATTGGTTATTCTTATTGAATGTAATCTAAACATTGTCAGGCCCAAATTGTATCACAGAAATATTGTATGTAATAAAGTAATTTGGGTATAAGAAATAAACAACAAATTAATATGTATAATAATCTTTGTAATAATAAGTTAAGAGAATTTTCCCAGTGAATGTTATGAATGCTCTTATAATTTATGTGATGATATTGAGCACCATACAATATTAGACAATCTATACAAGAACATAGTAAATGTACTCTTGGATGCCGCAATTCTTTCATATAATAAGGTACCTTGTAAAAAACGTAATATTGTAGGGTGGAATCGGTATGTTAGGGAAGCATATACTGATTCCAGACATAGTTTTGAACTTTGGCTTTTATTTGGGAAACCAAGTGCAGGAAACATTTTTGAAAGAATGAAATATACACGTCAATATTTTAAGTCACGCTTGAAATAGTGTATAAAAAACCAGGAAAAGATATTGATGGATATCATTGCGACTCATTACAGTAATAAAAATATCGGTCAGTTTTGGAAAAGTACTCAAAAACTCAATAGTAGACCTGGTCTGCCTATGAGTATAGATGGTGTAAATGATCTTAAATGTATCGCAAATAATTTCATGCAACATTTTAAAGTTAAAACACAACATATATCAAATCAAATAAATGAAATCGAGGAAAATAATGAGAACATATAATTATCTTATTTAGATAAAACAATAATGATAGGAATTAAGATCAATATAATCGAATAACGTTTGTGCAAGTGGCCCTTAAAGCTGTAATGGGACATTTTAAAATAATTATGGTATAAATTGTACAAATATACTCGATTAAAACCTGTAAATCAATGTTAAGTGGACTTACAATGGGTTTTTTCAATAAAGCAGATATATAACGGTCTATGGAAGTAGCACAATTATTTATCGATACATCGAAGCCTGATACCCATATTTTTATAAAAATCGATATATTGGAAATCACAAAAACGCAACGTATTTGCAACTCTGCTGGTGTTGCTAGTGTTTATGGATGGTGATGGTCACTTACCATCAGTGGGGAAGCTAACCAGGTTTCCGTATGCTAGACGATTTGTGGAACAAGTTTTTTGTTTTTAATCATGTCTTATAATATTATAATTTGGGGGCCCTGACATCAAGAAAATTATGTAAGATGGGCGGGAGAAACCTCTGATGGGGGGGTGAGACAGGGGGGTATAAGTTCCCCGAAACTTTTTAAATTGTATATAAATGATCTTATCCATGAGCTATGCAGAATTCATGCACGATACACGATAGATAACCAGATGATGAATAATATAAGTTATGCGGATGACATGGTACTCCTCAGTCCTTCAGTTGGTGCTCTGAGAAAACTTTTGCATGTCTATGAGACCTATGCTAATAAACATGGCTTAAGGTATAATATTAAAAAAAGTGAATATATGGTATTCACTGCTGGTAAAAAAAATTCAGAAAACGTACCCCCTATAAATCTTTATGGTATGCCCTTGAATAGAGTATATGAATTTAAATATCTGGGCCACATTATCACGGCGGAAATGAAAGACAATAATGATATTGAAAGAGAACGTAGAGCGCTCGCAGTTAGAGGGAATATGTTGATTCGTAGGTTTGCTCGCTGTAGTGATGAAGTTAAAATCCAACTATTCAAAGCATTTTGTCAATGTTTTTATACGAGCAGCCTATGGATCAGCTTCAGTAAGAGGACTATAAACGCTTTGCGTGTCCAATATAATAATATTTTAGAATGTTATTGGGATTACCACGATTTCGTAGCGCTTCTGGGATGTTTGCAAATGTTAAAGTTGATGATTTCTACGCTATAATCCGTAAGAAAATAGCATCCATCCTGGGTAGACTTCGCGATAGCCCCAACAATATAATGAGAATAATTGTAGACATGTACGATAGTCCTTTCATGAAGCACTGGATATCTGTTGTAATATAATAGTGTAATGTTCATCTTTTCATTCTATTTCATATTCATTTGTATAAAACATATTAATATAGTTACTTAATTTTAATTTTATTTTTAAACTAGCTGTACCCGCAGCTCCGCACGCGTTTTTTTTTAAACCGTATTAAAGAATTATAGAATTGTGAGACTATGTACAATTTCAGAAACGCTCTTTAAAGACAATTGTAAGTACGACGCGCACACCACTAAAAGTAACATGTAACGTGTACATTAGATATATAAATACAAAAAGCGTGCCAAATAAGGTTTGTCATCAACAACACATTTGGAACCTTAACCCACCATATAACTACCTCAGTGCTCACTTACACTGTATAAGGAACTATTGAAACAATAACTAAAAATATTATTATAAAGATTTATATTTACATTACATTTAATATACATTGCCCTTATTATAATTAAGATTTAGTGACTATACAAAAAATAAACGCTTGTCTGTTCCGCAACAAATTGTATTATGGAACTCTTTACGTAATACTCTTATTAGGAAGACCTCTATATCATTAATGTTATTAATAATTATAATGTCGAATTGTAAACAATAAGCCGATAATTATTTCTGTCATTAAAAATAAAGAATAAGTTGAAATCTTGCTAAATTTCATGCAGACAAAGTCGCGGGTAACAGCTAGCCTAAAATAGAATAACCACAATTACTTTTTATTAGGTTCGTTATCTACCATTGAAAGTCCCGTGAAAATCGATGTAACCGTTTTGGTGATAGCACAGCGGGCGAAGCCACGGTTAACAGCTAGTATAAACTAAAATTGCTTAAATTACTTTTTATAAGATCAGCTATCTGCCAGTGAAAGTGATCTGAAGATCGATCGAATCGTTTTGAAGATAGCATGGCAGACGAAGCCGCGGTTAACAGATAGTCTAATTTAAAGTAGCCTAAGTAACGCGCTGTAATTTTCTCTATCTGCCAGTGAAATTCCCGACAAAATCGGTTCAGCCGTTTCGAAGATTACCCGGATCAAACAGACAGACAGACAGACCGACAAAAATTTTAAAAATTGCATTTTTGTTATCAGAAGCGTGTATACTTTCATACCCAATCAGTGAAAAAATTTATTTTGATATTACATACACACACTTCATTTTTATTATATGTATGTATATAGAAGAAGATAGATAGAATAGATGAACTATGCAAACAGTCAGTGTTATCGAATGCAACTGTTACGCCATGCGCCTCCGGAATACGTGCGTTTGCTGCGAATAATTGAATGCTGTAAGCAGCGGCGCGTTTTTTTTTTTCTTGAACTGACTATGCTATTGACCTGTTAAGGTCTTTACAGCTTCACCGGACTACGAAGCAGCGGCGCGGCTCTCGGCGCGCTTTATATACCTGCTCAGACGTGTACAACCCAATTCGCCAGCCTAAGCTGAACCCAATTTCATATGATTGATCGTATAGATCTGAGGTCAACTGACATTGGTTATTTTAATTTTCCGAAACTGATCATTTTTACCTTATATTTATTATTATTATGTAATCATAATTTTATATAGACCATTATTATTATAATGAAATTTAGTAAAGTTGCAGTCAATGCTACTGAAAAGAGAAAGAACAGTAGATAGATAGTTTAACAAATGTTCGACGTGATTCTTTAAATTGGCATAACTTTTTTATTTACGAACCGATTGACATGAAACAAACACTAAATGTTAAGTGAAGCTTACCACGATATATCAGTGAAAACCACATCTAAATCGGATAAGGCGTTTCTGAGATTAGCGTGCACAAACGCACAGACAAACAGACAAACAGACAAACAGATAAACAGACAAACAGACAAAAATTCTAAAAATCATTGTTTTGGGTTCTATTGCATTTATAAAGACCCCTAATTATATGTATAGATTTACTACCAATTTATGTATTGGTATATAATTTGTTTTTGTTTTTGTGGACCCTTGTTGTCTTATGAATAAATAAATAATAATATTAATAATAGTATAAAACAAAGCCGCTTTCTCTGTCCCTATATCCCTATGTATGCTTAAATCTTTAAAACTACGCAACGGATTTTATGCGTTTCTTTTTAATAGATAGAATGATTGAAGAGGAAGGTTTATATGTATAAGAACAACCATTAAATTGTGGAGAAATAATGTTATTTTTGTGGTTTCTAATGTGATGTCGTAAATAATTACATAACCGATTCGATGCATACGAAGTTGCACGGGTCAGCTAGTTTATAATAAGCAACCATTCAGGTATTCGTGTCTCGTTAATTAAATAAGAATAAAAATAGGTTATACCGTTTAAGGATAATTTACTACAGTAATGATGTAGTAGTCATTAGTTAAACAATTTTTAGAATGGAATTAGTAGTTCCATCTATTACTCCTGATCTAAATAGTATTTATTAATATACATAAACCCTATTAGCTATCTAGCTGTATATAGTCTCAATCTTTTATCTTTTTATTGTAGTAGCATAGGACATTAGGAGTAGAAAGTGGTATACAGTGATGTATTTCAGTTGCAAATCGTCACAATTTTCGAAAAGGAATTCGGTAAAAAAGTCTGCTATGAAACTTTGAACTTAGTCTAGTGTGAGCTAGCTATGAAAATAAAGAAAACGTTAACAATGAAAACTTTGATATGAAAAAATAAAGCATAAAAACAGTGGCACAAAAAAAAATTTCAGCTGTTTTTTTTTATTGTAGCACGGAAATGTGATTGCTATATGTCTGATGGTAGGCGCGTTACAATCCAAAAATCCTTCCTTCGCCGGTCGCCGCTGTCATGCCGGCCTGCATAAATACCCCTTCACGTGGTTTGCATGTAGAACTAAGACAAAGTCATGTGGGCGCGATTGCTAAATTATTACTTATCGCAAATACAAAAAGCTATCCATAATACTACTTGAACAAATATAAATTAAGTAAACTAATAAGACAGTAAAAAAAAATCTAGAATATAGCTATTATAAAAATTAAAATGTTACGGAGTAGATTTAAAAGATAAATATTATTATTCTTAATCAAATCAAATCAAAGACACTTTATCAATTTAGGCCCTAAGAAAGCACCTATGAACGTTAAAACTACTACCGGTTCGGTAAACAACCCAGTCATCGAGAAGAACCGACAAGAAACTCGATCTGGTTTATCTTTTAATTTATTATTAGGTAAATGTCACCAATGTTTTTAATGGATGCACAGAGATGAGTTAATTCCAGACATCGCCATCGTTCACATATTGATTCACTCTATAATAGCCTTTTAACACAAGCACAAATCAATAAGTAATATGTTCTGGACAAAGTGAAAATCGTAAAAAACGATACCAAGTCGTAACCTCGTATCGAGATTTCGGCGATCCTATCCGTTGCTATTTGAAAAAGACAGGCGTGAGCAAAAATAAAAAACAGTAACGATAGATCTTTAAGGTAATCCACACGGATATACAGTATGAATACTTCACTACCTCCATTAATAAATTTCTATAGATTTATTATTCGAAGTACGACGGCTTAATAGTCTTTAATTAACGGCTGTATTTATCTTGTACTAGCTTCTGCTCGCGGCTTCGTCCGCGTGGAATAGTCATTTTGGGCTAACACTAACATTAACTCGTGACTTCGTTTACGTAGAGGGTGAACATATTTTTAAGCAATACATACGTTAACCCTGATTTTGAAAAATTCTTCATTAATGCTCCGCTCTTATTTGTCTTATAGCCTATAGCCTTGCCCGATAAAAGATCTATGTTACATTGAGAGAATTTTGAAATTTATAATTTTCCCGTTAAAATAGTTCCAGCCGTATTGGACCCGGACAGAGCCGGAACAAACAAACAAGCACAGAAAATATAATAATATAAAAATACCGACGGGATATAAAAGATTTTTTTTTGGTTATTTATAGCTATATCCATTCACCAAAAAGTTGTTATTTTAATTTCACATATACACACTTTATTTTTATAATAAGTAATAGATTACAAATAAAAAACTGGAAACAAAACAAACGTGGAATTAACATTTGGAACAGAAACACAAAATAAACTTTAAAAATGTTTGCGATAGAAAGTTACTGCGTTACCATGGCAACGTATATAATACTAAAGTTAACACGCAGCTAAAAGGAACAGGAAAGAAAAACAGCCCGATTTTGAAACATTCGTCATTGTGGCTCCGCTTTTATTGGTGTTAGCGTGATTATATTATGATATATATAGCCTTCCTCGATAAATGAGCTATCTAACACCGAAATAATTTTTCAAATCGAACCTGTAGTTTCTGAGATCATCGCTGTCAACCAAACAAACAAACTGTTCAGCTTTATATATTAGTATATATAGATTAGTTATTGCTCATATAACTTGCTGATAACTTAGTTTTGTACAGGTGAAAGAATGTTTAAAATCTGTTAAGTATTTGTGGACATTAAAAAAATTGTAGGTGGTAGAGCCACGGTGAAGCCATTGTTGGTGTCGGCATGAATGGGTGGGCTCGTTCGGTCGGTGAGAGCATCGGAGACCCACCTCCCCCTCCACCCCGCCCCTCCCCCTCTCGCCTTCGCCCCCTCCCGTCCCTCCTCTCTCCTCTCCACTCTCCTCCCAAACACAGGCCGGTAACGCACTTGCGACTCCCCTGGTGTAGCTAGTGTCTATGGACGGCAGTAATCACTTACTATCAAGTGACCCGCCTATTCGTTTGCCCCCTATACTATAAAAAAATGAAATCTTTTATCTTTATAATAGTGGCATACATAAATAACTTAGTTTCCCAACCGATAACAATGAAGTTTGAGGACATATTCAATCAATTTTTACGTCTAGACGTTTTCTATATATCTCAGAACCAATTCAATTTCCTTTTCACTATCACGTACCCAAGAAAGTTCTTGTTATTTTCAACTGTGAAACTAGTCTAGACACCTTTTAATGGGTTTATTAAATTATATTCTATATTAAGGGGTTGTACCGCCCTGATAATAAAAAAAAACCTGTACAAATCTATACTATCTATATCTATCTATATCTATACCTAAACCTTCTGAATCACTTTATCTACTGGTGAAAACCGTATGAAAATCCGTCCAGTCGTTTTTGGGTTTATCGCGAACAGACGTGGCAGCGGACTTAATTTTATAATATGCAGTGATAAAGCATGTAACTTTAGTTCCTGTCGATATAACTATTAAACTTTATTCGAGGACATTTTTTTTATTACAATTGGTCCAAAGTAAAATCCTATATCTGTGGTTTTTCGAAAAAATCCTAAATTATTGTCATACAATAAACCACAGCAAATACGTTCTTACGATAACAGATTGTATCCAATAATAACCCGGAGGCGCACCTCGTTTTAGATACATAGATATCCCAATATTACGAAACGGCCAATAAATGAAGCTAAATTGTGTATTTATTCGATAAAAGTTATGGACCATGACAAAACACAGCGTAGCAATTTTATTGCTGAATCAATATACTGAGCAAAGAGGTCTGAACAACATCGTGAACATAACTCAGTAATTTACAAAACACGCCAAAGCCCGATAATTAAGTATTGTATACAGTAGGCGTTTATAGACCATAAGTAAAGATAGAATGGAAAGTTATTTAATGGATTGTAATTTATTTTATTCTTATTAATAAATTAGAAGTAATTATTCTGTTTTCAGTTCATTGTTGTTTATATTTTACCTGTGAAGAAATAATTAAGTGAAATTATGTCACAATACAATTGCTTATTATTTATGTTATGTGATAAACAAATTATATGGAATCATACTCGGTTTCTGAGATATTCGAATAAACTACCAATAGTTATTGACTCAACAAAGTTATCCATAAGATAGACTGTCAAATAGCCCTTTGAGTTTTACTGTCATTTTTCGTATGATTGTGTGTTCAGAAACGCAATTCAATTTAGACCCGGAGAAGGCACTTATGAACGTAAAAGCTACCACCGGTTCGGAAAACAACCCAGTCATCGAGAAGAACCGGCAAGAAACTCGATCTGATTTATCTTTTCATAATACATAACATTTTTTTATTTTATTATTACAACATAATTCACAGACACATAAAGCTACATTCATTCTTAGTGGCTGCACAGAGAGAGGCGTCACTTCCAGACGTCGCTATCGTTCATATACTGATCCACCCTGTAATAACCTTTATGTATTAAGACCCGCTTGACGTAACATTTGAACCTACTATCCGGCAAATCGGTAATGTGTTTTGGGACTTTGTTATAAAATCTAACACTACCTAAAAAACTGTTACTGGTCTTAGTAAGCCTGAAACATGGAGTGACCAGTTTGTTATGGTTTCTGGTATTTACATTATGTCGGTCTTTTACTAAATCCAGATTATCTAAGTTTTTCCGGACGTACATCAAATTCTCAAGAATATATTGAGAGGGCAGAGTTAAAATACCGAATTCCTGAAACTTAGTCTTTAATGATTCACGAGGTCGCATATCACAGATTGCTCGAACTGCCCGTTTTTGTAGTAGGAATATGGTGTCTACCTCAGCTGCAGCCCCCCACAAAATTCCATAAGACATTAAGCTATGGAGGTAATTTGACAAGTTAAGTTATGGAAAACGCTATTGAAAAGATAAAATACAATGAAAGTACCTCAGAAACCGGGCATAAGTCTATCAAGTTATTGTAATTTTAACGACGTAAGTACGAGAGAAAAGTATATAAGTTAATGGTCTTAATACATTCCGGTGATTTTATTAGCCAGTTTTTTTACATTTTGTTCCACGCGGCCGGAGTCGAGGAGATAGTATATAATATTCTCAACTATGAAAAATTGCGTTGACTTCCCCAAAATAAATTTTCACGGCTTTAGGTTCATGTAAGTTGTTTTAGATCGTACACAAATAACGTCTGCATTAGTCGTAATATTGAAGGTAAACAACAAAAAAACTTTAAAATTAAATCTAGAATTTATATAAAATATTTTGTTTATCGATAACTCAAATAATTGTTGTTTATAAACAATCATTTATATTTCTGAAGTAGCAGTGATCATTTAAGGTGACACTTTCATAAAGGCACGCTTCACGGTATGGAGATATAAACAAAACTTTTCAATTTAACTCCGTTCGAAACGTTTGAAAACGTTGAAGCATTTCTTCGAAGTTACAGTATCAAGTCAAAGGAATTTCAAACTGAAATTCGAATACAATTATTAGTAATGTATATTCGTTGTAAACAGAACGAAGTAAACTACGTCGTTCTCAGATTTACAAGAAAAGGCGACAAATAAATAGATTCAAAATGTTAAAAGTTTTTTTGTCTAAAATTCCTTGTTGAAATTAGATTTCATATGAAACTCCATGTTTAATTATTCAAACTAGTGGGCGCCCAGTGGTCGACATTCGACCATAGTTCATTGATTTTTTAAAGTTTAAACTTTATTAGGGTTCTTTTGTCAACTTACTTATATAATCAAGGATTTTTATCATCGTTACTCAGTTATTATAATAATAGTTGTATGTTATAATATCATTGTTGAATGTAAAATGAAAAAGGGTAATTGGAACGTAAGAGTAAAATAATACATACAGTCGAGCATAGATAGCAACCTCCTTCACAACTTTTTTGAAGTCCTTTATTGACAGATGTCAGAATGTCTTTTTTATTTACATGTGTGTATATGTTGTGTAGAATTGAAGCAGTAGTGTGAGTAATGCATATTTTAATTAATTTAATGTACTTCTAATGCATTTTATATAAAATAAATTGGTTTCTGCACTTCTCCCCCATATAAACTTTAACTATGCCAAATTTCACGTTCATCCCTTCGCCCAATTCCGTTAAAAAGGGGTACAAACTTTAGGCTTCACGTATTATATTATTCTAATGAGTCAACCGATATCAACATCTTGATAGACAGAAAACGCATAAAAGGGTAAAGAGTTTTAGGCAAAGTTAAAATATGATTTTACATAGCAAATGCTTTGCTTATTGAAGGATACTCTATAAAAATGATAACCCTAGTTAGTTACATAGGAAGAATAATTGTAGCAAAGTCGTAATTTACCGAGTAAATAAAATAATTCTTTAATTTCTACGTTAGCCGTAATGTTACATTAATTATAATAATGCACGTTTGAAAGCATGTTTAAAAACGCGTTAATTCCTAGTACGTTCGTAGGTGGTAGAGCTACGCTGAAGCTATTACTGGTTTCAGCATGAATGGGTCGGCTCGCCCGGGGTACTACCACCCGACCCACAGAAAACCGACATGAAGTAACAGTGCTTGCATTGTTGCGTTTCGTTCGGTCAGTGAGAACGCCGGAGGCCCACTTCCTTTCCCCGTCCCCGTCCCCGTCCACCCTCCCCCTCCCCCCAAACACAGGTTGGCAACGCACTTGCGACTCCTCTGGTGTTGCAAGTGCCTATGGACGGTGGTGATCACTTAAAATCAGGTGACCCACTTGTTCGTTTGCCTCCTATGATATAAAAAAAAACAGCGAATCTATGGAATAGTGAGAAGTGTACTTCATTCGATTCATAATCGTCTAGAAAAATGTGCTAAAGTTATAAATCAGTCAATAAATTTTTATTATAGCTATAATCAAGTACACCGAAAATGGCGATTTTTTTTTAATTATTCTAACTTCGATTCGTTAGACAAATGATAATAAGGTTGGTTTAAATATATATTTTTAATAAATAAGATATATTCATATGAAGATGTCGACTCCCACAACTTATTTATTTATTATTTATACTTTTTATTTAATATCTACAACAGAAGATCACCGCGTGATTGTCATGTTAAAATGGGTTAATGTGTACCTACTTGTAATAATATTTTAATACTTATTTTACTTACTTAGAATTAAACTTTTGGAATTGTTTATAGGTATGCGGATTTGAAATATTCGCATATTCTTAATAGATTTTGTTATAAATCCAATAAAGAAACACTAGTATTTTAATTCATAGTTGCATGAATCTATTTAATTTATATTCAATTTATTTGTTTGTCAACTTGTGAACAACATCCAGTCGTAGACAAGGCGTATCAATTCAGTACTCAAGAGTAAATTTGATACATTTTTTTATATTATAGGAGGCAAACGAAACAGCGGTCACCTGATGGTAAGTGATCACAGCCGTCCATAAACACTAACAACAACAGTGCGTTGTCAGCCTTTTTTGGAGGGAGGGGGGAGAGGGTATGAGGAAGGGGAGGCGGGCCTCCGGCGTTCTCACTGACCGAACGAAACGCAACAATGCAAGCACTGTTACTTCATATCGGTTTTCTGTGGGTCGGGTGGTAGTACCCCGGACGAGGCGACCCATTTATACTGAAACCAGTAATAGCTTCAGCGTGGCTCTACCGCCTTTTACATAATACATATTTGCTATTATATAACAGATAAAAAGAACTAATATATACCTTTACAATATTAGTTTTGGACGATATGCAGGACTATATTTTTTAAATTCTTTACGGTATTGTTATTATGGTCATGTACTAATTTAGTCCAGACATAAATATTACACCAAGAGTAAACTTAGCTTTAAACTCTCATATAAGCATTATCTACTGCAATTTCAAACTCAGTAATTTAAGTGACGTATAATGTATTCACGTAGTTTTATTTTAAGCCCTGTTTATTGGTGTGTATTTTATTTTTATTTTTTTAAATCTTTTTCCGTATACATTTATATTTGCTTTGTTTAATCCTAAATTTGTGGTTACAGCAGTTATTTCTCTTTAGTATGACCAACCGTGACGTGTTACGTGTGTCTGTGTTATTTGTTTGTTCGTCTCAAATTTTGTACTAACTTTAACGTCCGTTTATCATCATATATAGGCTCCCATCGAAAATCAGCGCTGCAGTACTACTTACAGTATTGCAGATTTTTGCTGAATGGGTTCGCCAATTGTTGGACATCTATTTTTTCATTTTTAAAATGTTTTTTTTTCTGTCTAACTATTTGTGTAATTTAATTTAATTGTATGGTTGTTCCAACAATAAAGTATTTCTTTCTTTCTTTCTTACACCATTGTACACGAGTTATTAAAAGTCTTTAGCTGAGTAAAATCTTTCAATTCATAACGATTTCGTGATTTAGCCATAAATAATAGACAAGAAGTATAATTAATACATTTATTTATAACATGACATTTACATAATATTATACGGTATTTATTATATTCATGAGCAGTAATTTATTAAAATATAATTGTGGAATACAATAAAATGTAAATACTATCGCTGTAAGGCGCATGCACCTAAAATACAAATCGGAGAATATTAGAAAAATCTATAGCTTGCATCTTTAGCAAAATTCCTATTACTAATTCGTTATTAACACGTTGACTGCAACCAACGAGATGTCTCGAAGATTGTGAATTTACCCAGGTGACTCACTATGAGTTATATCATACTTCCTTCAGTTGACATAATTGTACAGCTACGAGCAAAGCCTTAATAAATCAATATAAATGTAGATCCGTGGTACCTAGTATCTAGTAACGGTGCTTGTATTATTGCGTTTCGTTTGGTCGGTGAGAGCCCCGGGGGCCCACCTCCCCTACCTCTCTTTTCCCCTTTCCTTTCCACTCACCCTACTCATACCTCCCTTTCTCCCAAACACAGGCTGGCAACGCAGTTGCGACTCCGCTAGTGTTGCTAGTATCTATGGACGGCGGTGATCGCTTAACATCAGGTGACCCGCCTGTTCGTTTGCCTACTATGATATAAAAAATAATGCAAGAAAGAGAAAAAGTTATCCGGTTTGGCTTACATCAACTTCTGTATTGCAGTTTCAAATATAATTACTTAGTTTAAAATATAAGAAGATCTTCCAAAATAAACATTTTTTTTAACTTCCTTTTTATCAATTTCTATAATTACCATTTCTAGTAACATAATATCATTAAAACAAATTGGCTTCCCAGTTCAGTTGCGTGAAAAGACTTGTGGCAGTCAACGTGTTAAATGAAGCGTAATTCGAGTTCAGCAGTTCATAGATAAACAATAAAATACTAGATGTGCTTTTTTTCTGATTCCGAATATACATGTAAATCAATATCGCAAAAATCGGCAGTTGCGTCTCAACTTTTTTGGACGGCAGTATATAAGCTCGGTCATTTTTAGATTCAAAATACATGGTTAAGCTAGCGAGGCACATACGCAGGTGTATATGTGTCTCACTAACTCATTTATGTATGACTAGCTAGCTAGCTTAGCTGAAACAGACTTGCAACGTTATAACCAAGACAACAGCCTAATCCGAGGTTCGGCTGCTTTGGAGCTCTTGAACTTCTTGTCATACGGCTGAGTGCTTAAGGCGTTCGCTTATAAAAGCCCAGTGAAGGCCAACAGCGTATAGTGAATTCGAAAAAAAAACTGCATATTTTACTCTATAGTTTATGGTGCTATTTGGGAACGATAAAGGAAAGGACATAATATTATGTGGTAAATAAATATGAGGGCACAATTTGAGACAAGGATATTTAATTTTAAGCTAAGTATAGCTTGTAATCTATTCCGCAAGAAAGTGTATTATGGAATTCTTTACGTAATACGTTTATAATCTAAGATCTTATTAGGAAGACCTCTATATCAATAAAGTTATTAATAATTATAATGTTCAATAGTAAACAATAAGCTGATAATTATTTCACTAGTTAAAAATAAAAAAATGAGTTGAAATCTTACTAAATTTCATGCAGACAAAGTCACGGGTAACAGTTAGTCTAAAATAAAATAACCACAATTACTTTTCATAAGGTTCGCTATCTACCAGTGAAAGTCCCGTGAAAATGGGTTTAACCGTTTTGGTGATAGCACAGCGGGCGAAGCCACGGTTAACAGCTAGTATATTAATAAAAATGGTGATACACAAGCATATATTATGACCGAGTATCAAACCGGCGATCTCTTGGCTCGATAGCAGAGCCTCGAGGTCTATCAAACATAGTCTTAGTGTGCGAGACGACTTTTATCATAGTTTAACCAACCAAAATATTTACGTACTTCTAGTCCATGATTAATTAATAGAGGGGTGGTAGTAGGTTTCATTTATCTTCTGGTGACAGAAAGCCAATAGTAAGATCGGAAAACAAAATTTAGTTAGTTAATTAATAACTCTCACTTTGGTAGGTATTTACAGGCAGTAACATAATGACGACTGTTATCGTATATTCATTTTACAGTTAAGAAGACCATTGATTTTTGTAATTGCGTCTATTGTTCATTTTGTCGAGCTAAAACATGAATAGTTTAATATACATTTAATAGAATAATAAGGACCATCCATAAATTATTTTATACGAATTTTTTTTTTTCAAATTTCCCGTCCTTGTCATATTTGTGTGAACATTCCTTCCCTGTTGTGTGTGAACTTTCGTCACATTGCAACTTATATTACTCCGTAACGCTTTTACACCGCTTTAAAATATATATTGTGTGAACGCATTGAAATATTATATGGCGTCCGCATTGGAAAAATGGCAGTATTATAATATTTACACCGCCCTCTTGAGGAGATATTTGGGAGAATCCGCGGACACCACATTTCGCCTCCGTATAAGGTGCTGAGTTGCAGGGCAGTTCACGCTTTTATTTGGGGTTCTTGTTATTTTATTTATTTATAGGCAAGGCCACCATCCACTTACTTTTACTCTATTTACACCGCATATTCCTGGTGGGGCCTATTTACACGGTCCCATAAACCCCTTCAGGGGCCTTTAAGTTTATGAAGATCGCGTTACATATTTTTAAGCATACATAATATATGATTTTCACGTGAATAATTATATACATAATAAGTTTTTTTTAATGTTTTGATTAACAATATTCACTATAAATAGATACACTTCAATAGATATAAAGAGCACAAATATATTATATAATTGTAATAATTTTATGATTCTAATAAGCAGTAAGTGCCTGAAAAGTGTAAATGTAAGTATGGTGAAGTTTGTGAGAAACGATATTTATATATAAAATTTGATATCGGAATTATATTTGAGATTGATATACAGTATCGGTTAAACGTCACCACTAAAATGGGTAAACTTGTTTTGTTGTTGTAACTCGCCATAGGTGACGATATTTTATACTTAATTTTTATTAAGTTTTATGTTGTAGAATTCATCCGTGTTTGTATTCTTATAAAGGACTATATTTGCACGGTTTCGTTTTTTCTAAAATATAAGTACTTTAGTTATTGGTTATTTTTGTATTTATTTACCTACTTGCAATATCAATAGTCTGCCAGTAAAAGCCCCGTCAAAAATAGTCTAAGCGTTTCAGAGATTATTCGTAACAAACAAATTAAACATCTTAAAAATTGTTTTTGTAAATTATATATATCGTACATACTTTCATATCTATTTTGTAAAAAGAGATAGATAGTTGAAGACATGATACGTACGTACGTAGACGTACGTAAATATTGATATATTTTGACAGTACAAAAGACACTTCGATCTTGATTGAACGCATCTGAAACTGTGGACGGTTGCCAGTTGACAGAAAAGAGCAAATGTTTCGAGTCTACACTGTGAACGATAATTAATTATAGGAGTTCTTTGATATATGTATGTAGTATATACAATTTGAATTATACTACAAGTTATTAAGATTGTTTAGTTTAGTCTACATTAATCTATAATTACACTTACTTTATTGGAGTGCGGATTATTTCGTTTGTTGTTATGATAAAGTGCTTTCATCTTCATTTGCAGTGTGCTACTGTATACATATGATCACAATGTATTAGCGTTATTTTGAATGATTGGATAAAGTAAATTAATAATGATTAATTATTTTAAAAATAATAGTATTTTTTTTTATGTCATACGTGGTAAACGAACAGGTGGGTCACCTGATGTTAAGTGATCACCACCGTCCATGGACACTAACAACACCAGACGAGTCACAAGTGCGTTGCCACCCTTTGGGGGAAGGGTTAGGGGAGGGAGAGGGAGAGGAGAGAGGAAAGGGATGGGGAGGTGGGTCTCCGGCGCTCTCACTGACTGAACGAAACGCAACAATGCAAGCACAGTTACTTCACGTCGGTTTTCTATGAGAGGGTGGTTAATATATATTTATAATATAATATATAATAATAGAGTATATAATAGTAGAGAATATAATAAAGTATAATAAACACAGTATAATCTCTCTAATCCGGCACTTCGATAGATCGGCACGTCCAATAACCCGGCGCCTTCCGCCACACTCGCCCCTCTATACCTATGATGCATTGATTTGTTTCTATACCTGCATAACATGGGCAGAAAAAAACGGCATATCTGCCGAAGATATTATAATTCTTCGCAACATGCGAGAAAAGGTTTTTAAGCAAGCACTACAAGTTGCACAAAAGCAGACCTCAATTAAGGATTATTTTAAAACTACGTAATTACATATATATTTATACGTGTTAATTTAATACATTACGCACATTTATTCCCTATATGAAATGCTTTATTTTATTCAATACCTATGGCATTTTCACTATAATCCAGTAATGCGAACATTCAAATAATCCGGCACCCTCCGGTTTTTAATAGTGCCGGATTAGTAAGATTATACTGTAATAGCAATAATAATGGAGAGATGGAAATTTTATCTAAATGTCATAGAAATTTACATTAAAACCTACATAATTCAATCGTCTGTATGTTCGTATCAGAAACACGTTCTGACTATGTATATTGTTATCTTTACAAGTGGTACATATAAACGTTTAAGTTTTCTTAATTTACTTGTAAATAAATTACCTTTCAGTAGTTCTGGACAGTCTAAATAAGGTTATATCGGATATTTTACGTCGTATATTGTGGCAGAAAATTTAATACCTATATTTCATATGACGTTATTCATTGAATATAATAAACAAACACATTAACACTGCACACAGGAGATTTCGTGTGTATTTTTGAAAGATTATGTGAAATATTAATACAAAATATACAGACCATTAACAGCAAATAGCTGGTAGAAACATATAAAGCAGTGATATTAATGCTATACAAGATCCCACCAACAAATACTTTAAATATGTTCAAGTTAAGTAGCAGAGATTTGTATGCTTTGTATTAAATACTTGAGTATAATTGAATACAGAATGAATTGAACCGTACCTATACCTTTTCACCATACAAGTGATTTCAGTGTACATAAAAAGTAGGTCAGATACTAAAGAAATTCAAGTAGATAAATAGCTTTGAAAAAAAATCTCTTTTCAGAGTGGTTACCTATTTTGGAGTTCAATGATTATGTAATATCTCCATGGTCGTTGAATATTTAGTTCTATTGTTTGCATTTTAAAATTGTATAGCAGTGTTATTAGTTTCTTATTCACCGCTATTTCACATGTGATAAATAACTGTTATATTTTCGGGATATAATATTTTTTTGTATCTTGAAATTCTATAGCTGTGTTTCTTCTTCACTGCTATTTCACATATCATGTCATCAATGAGAACTGTTACATTATCAGGTTATAATAGTACCATGGTTGTATTAATCTCCTGTCGCTCTACAAGCTCCATTTCTTTCTACAAACAACACTGCGTTTTTTGTAATATACTTCGCCTATATTGCTGTTTTATGGGTCCAAATAGCTCTGCTGTCTAATCTATATATATATATATATATATATATAATAAGAGTTCTAACGTGTCTGTTCTTTTTCGATTTTCGTGAAAAAAAGAATGTTTCTGGTATTAATTAGGAATTAAGTAATAAAATAAATTTCAATCATTTTTAGAAATGTCTCTTTGTATGGCCTGCTAAAGTACTGAGTTCACAATAAAACCTCGTTTTGTTTCATTAAAATCGGTCCACTCTATCAAAATTTATTGTAATTTGAATGACAGCCGGAGATAAGTACGCGAGAAGAATAGTATTCTATACTAATATTAAAATTTATTGTAATTCGGACGACGGCTTGAGGTAAGTACGAGAGATGAGTATTTTATTTTATTTATTTAATGGTGGTAGAGCCACGCTGAAACTATTATTGGTTTCAGCATGAATGGGTCGGCTCGCCCGGGGTAGTACCACCCTCTCATTAGAAAACTGACGTGAAGTAACAGTGCTTGCATTGTTGCGTTTCGTTCGGTCAGTGAGAGCGCCGGAGACCCATCTCCCCTCCCCTCTCCTCTCTCCTCTCCCTTTCCCTCCCCTAACCCTTCCCTCCGAAAGATGGCAACGCACTTGCGACTCCTCTGGGGTTGTTAGTGTGTATGGATGGTCGTGATCACTTAACAGCAGGTGACCCACCTATTCGTTTGCCACCTATAACATAAAAAAAAAGAGTAGTCATTTATATTATAAAGCTGGAAGGTTTGTTTGTTTTAGTAGGTTGAACGCGCTAATATCAGGAACTACTGGTCCGATTTTAAGAATTCTTTCAGTATTAGATAACTCATTTCTCGAAAAAGGCTATAGGATGTCATCATACTAAGACCAATAGAAGCGGAGCACCAATTAATGATGTTTCAAAATCGTGTTTTTTCTTTTGAGACCTTTAGCTGCGTGTTAGCGTTAGCCGAAGGTAATTATTCCACGCGGACGAAGCCACGGGCAGAAACTAGTATGCTAGTAATGGATTCTTACAAATTATAATCTATATTGCGTTTGAATGTCGTAAGATCATATGAAAATTAGAAGCCATACGAAGTCATAATTATTCTGTGACAAATTATTTTTCATATTAAGTGAAAAATACCAGTGATTCTTGAAACGGATTCGAATGTCGTTATTGTAAAAAGTGTAGGAAATAAATGTTTTCACAAAACGCACTTGAAAGTAAATTATTTATTATTATTGTATTGGCATAATTACAAAGATAATAATTTTAGATAGAATAAGAAATATTCGACATTACAATCAATTAAAGATACAAATAACCTTATTTAAGAAATTTCAACAGATGAAACGAAGAATTATAAGATATAGAAAAGACGTTTCACATTAGAAACCTTTTTGTATGGTAACCGCTTTAGTCAACACCGTTGCATTACTGTTTGCGTATATATTTTTATAAATATTCTAAAATTACGTATACCATATTTTATGATTTAATATTATATCTAAGACTTTATGGTTTATCTTAGTACATCAAAAAGTACATTATTTTTATTCGAGATTTACTAACTTTTATTATGATTATGTATTAAGACTAGTTTAAGAGGTAATAAAGAAAATAAATTTGAGATCGCTCGTTACACAATTACTTTGTCCAAGTATTTTATTAATGATACATGTCTCTTTGTAAAGAACATCTAAATGAACGGTTGAACAATTACTGTCTAATATAACGGTTCTGAGATTTTCCTCAATTTATTTTTGTCGAAAAAGTCTTTAGGGAGTTCTCACAATTGTTTTGTTCCATATAATTATTTCCCTGGATTATCCTGATATCCTTCATAGGAAATGTTGTAAAACATTTGCGTGCTTTTCCGGCAGCCGCCTTCCTCATGGTACCGATGATTTAGCCCTGGAAAAATATAAATTTTATCATTATTAAAACATATAGCTCCACACTCTTTTAATCCATCACCAGAATAATAAATGATTTATTATCTGTGTAAATAGAAATCGATTGCCGAATATATGTAAGCAGGTCATTTAAAACGGCTGCACGTATTTAGCTAATTTATTTTTTATTTTGGTTTGTAATTTTCAGGTCATTGTATGAATTGGGGCGGCTCTACAAGGTTGATTAGCATTGTACGATCACTTGCCGCCCCAACAATTACGGTCTGTCAGTACACCGTGGGGTTTTAGTCCGTGCGAGTCGGACATTACGCACTCTCCTTTTTTTTTTTTCTCGAACTGACTACGCTATTGACCCTGCAGGGTCTTCACAGCTTCACCGGACTACTAAGGCGAGCGCTTAAGGCACTCAGCCGATTTGGTTTTTTTAGGTAACATACACAAGGGCGCACGCGCACCTCGGCTTGGGCTGTTACCTGGAAAAAGTCGCGTCTGACCTAGCTAACTATTCTAAGCTATTCATACATATATACATTTGTGAACCATACAATCGAAATTGCATGATTCACAAATGAATACGTGTATATCGGAAAACACGCACTCTCCTCACGGGAGGGTGGCGTATCCATAAGGGATTACCCCACGTTAATAATTTAGAAAAATAGGGCATTGTATGAAAAATCATACGGAAAAGTGAAAAAATTGGATTAAAAGTTTCTATATTAAAAAGTGTGTGAGATAAAAGAAAAACTATTGACAAAATTGAGTTATGGGGTTTTCTTACATCACATAGTTGTGGTATAAAACGGAAGCTTTGGTCTTATTTTCTTCCTTAGTAGACCTTTACGAAGCTTGGACCGGCAGCTAGTGTTTTTGCTTATATTTTGTGATATAATGAATACATTTCATACGGCCTAGTGCCAATGATTTCATTCTCGTGTTTTGTTTGCACCACGGGAATTATTTAAGCGTGTTTTTTTTTAATTAGACTTATCGAATGACTACTATATTCTTATAACTCTTTCACTTAAATCCAACATCTTCTTACCTCACTTAACATCGTCCTACATAATCTATTCACCTGCAAATCTCCCTTTCAGATGTCATCTCAGTATTTACATGATATATTAATAACCTTCTTCAAACAATCCATCCATTCGGTTTTCTTCTACTCCTATATCTGTCCACCTTCATATTATAACTGTACTGGTCACATGAATTTCATCTCTCCTCATGACATACTCATATCATGCTAACCTCTTACTCTACCTATTTATTACTTATCGATATTAAGAATATGTTCTCTGGTAATTTATTGGTTATTGTTTAGCCCTGATGGAATAATATATTATGTACATAATACTCAGAAAAGACTTCAGTGTGCTGTTAAAAATATAAACATAAGATCTAAAATAAGAAACACTGTATCTCTTCCTAAACACAAAACAGTAGGCTATGAAGGAAGTTTCAAATATGCGGCGTCAAAATTTTGGCATAATACACCTCCTCCATTACAGATGAAAAGCAAATTTATATTTAAAAAAATTATTTAACAACAAATTCTTGAGTAACAAAGATTAGAACATATAACTATAATTTCATTAATAGATTTGACGCATAATTCACAATACTAGTGGGCGCCCAGTGGTCAACATTCGACCATAGTTCATTGATTTTTTAAAGTTGAATGTAGAATGAAAAAGGGTAATTGGAACGTAAGAGTAAAATAATACATACAGTCGAGCATAGCAACCTCCTTCACAACCTTTTTTGAAGTCCTTTATTGACAGATGTCAAAATGTCTTTTTATTTACATGTGTGTATATGTTGTGTAAAATTGAAGCATTAGTGTGAATAATGCATATTTTAATTAATTTAATGTACTTCTAATGCATTTTATATAAAATAAATAGCTTTCTGCACTTCTCCTCCATATAAACTTTAACTATGCGAAGTTTCACGTTCATACGTTCGCCCAATTCCGTTAAAAAGGGATACAAAGATTAGGCTTCACGTATTAATATATAGATGATATACTAATAATATGATATCATAAAGAGGTAAAGTTTCTGGGTTTGTGATGTTGTGACGTTGTAGGGGGTAATCTCGGGAACTACTGGTCCGATTTGAAAAATTCTTTCAGTGTTATATAACTCATTTATCAAGGAAGGTTATAGTCTATATATTATCACGCTAAGACCAATAGGACGGGAACAGCAATGAAGAATGTTTCAAAATTATTAAATAATTATTTATCTGTATAGCAATAGATAGGTATTTTAAGTTTATTTTTACGACTTGGGTGCGAAATAAGTAATACTTATTTGTATTTTAGCCGGGAAATTTGAGGCCTGGCTGAAAACCAGCACCGTTTTCAAAGGTGGCAATACGCTGACGCCAGGTCTCTTTGTCATAGTTTTACTATTTTATGGTGAAGGCTTTTTTGTACACTTATACTATGGCAATAGATATATTTCTTTCTTTCTAAAAATCTTGTCAAATCTGTTTTCGTATTTCGAAGATTTGATAAACAAGGCACATTTCAATTTTATTTATATATGTCATAGTGGGAGCATCCAGCAGTCGAAAGTTTGCTAACAACGCCATCTATTATTTTCTTTGTTAATCAATATAGGCAATGTGTTGTTAATGCACTTCTATTTAATTATTGTTAATGTGGAATCTTGTAAATTATTGAGTAATTTAGATTAGATTAAACTGTTCATAACTTCTAAGCATTCCACATGTTTATTCATATAAGCACTGATAGAAGTAACTAAATAAGCCGGTGTCACGCCATACGACGCGAGACACCATCTTAAGAAATAGTGGCGTCGTGCAATAACATTTCTAACTTGATTTGATTCTTGATTTAAAGTAGACCTAAATTAGTGTCACGATAATTAAAATCGGACATGTGAAATTGTAATATAATTATTCTAGATTTAAGTAACATTTGGAACCTTTTGTTATTTATTAAAACCGGAAATCCATTCTATTTGCAGTCGAGATAGAATAGTAAAGTTGCTATTTAGAATGAATAACAATGTAATTAAAACATATTGGCATTGTACTATGTTATTAGTATTACTTTGTAATTACTAGAATAATTGTCGATCTAAAATGAGTTTTATAGCAAATAAGCATTTGTAAGTACTTCGGTTGTTACAACGGTGAATTACTTTGAAATAATTAATGACAACGTAATTATTCAATGTATGATGTTAAAATAGTTATTTATTTATAATTAGGATTATTAGCGAACATAAAGTGTAACTATGTACGACATCATAGATTAAGTACTTCGTTAAACTACGACTTCCTTCACTTGGATTGTCGGTAGGTGAAGGTAGGCGATTCCTTTATAAGTGCTTGCAAGAGTTTGTACAAGGTTCATTTATTCATTATTGTGTGTGAGATCGTGAGATCTATCGTTATTTTCGCTAAGTAATAATTATTGTCTCTGAGGGCGTTGTCTCTGAGATTATTGTAAAAGTATTAAAAGACAAAGAATCGAAGAAGTCGTCGTTTCATTTCATAGTGTCGGTCGTGTTGTGAAAATACATACAAATGGAGGATAATGCCATCCGTGTGCTCGGCTCTCTACAGGCTCTACATATATACTCTGACATATATAACTAAATGCGTAGATGAGTAAAATATTGACAAGAGTGAATTAACTTTATTAATGATTTTCAACTTTATCTCATATTACAAACCAATTATATTTGAACTAAAGAGAACTCTTTGATCAGTGTAAACGCTCGTAACGTAATTAATTTGTTTCGAAGCTTAGCAGTTATAAACAGTCGAGTTATTTAGTTAGAATTCCAATAAGTGCTTCTAATCTAGTAGTTCGCTTTGGTTTACACAAACATCGTGTAGAGTTTTATATTAAAGCAGTGTGTGCGTGCAGTCTGGAACTAAATAAACAGTTGCTAGCGGCTAAGGAACTGTTGCGTAGTATCGAAGATAATATTTTATTTTATATTACAATTTTCACCTAATCTTAAGGGAACATGTGGAAATGGCTCTCAAATGCATCTGCTAGAACTTTATATGTTTACGGGCATACAGATATTTGGCGACAGAATTTGAACTGTAGGCATCCAGCCGGGCATTACAAAATAGTCCCACCACCGTTCTTTGATTTCATCACGATGTCTTCCTTCAACCAATACCCAGGTTCCACTGAGCCTTACTTATATCATTAATTAAGCTTTGTTCCAATAATCATTTAATCTATTGGAATAGGAAACTGCTATTTCTACAATTGTTATTCTATTGTATTCAAGAAAATGTATTTGCATTAAGAATTGTTACGAAACGAACAGAACGAAACGACTATTTACTGAACTCATTATAAATATTGGTTTTCTGTGTGTCTTCTACCGCTTGTAGAATGGAGAGATCTGAGGAATTTTTTGACATGATGCCCTTACTCTCAAATTGCACCTCGAGTCGCTGGCTGGTTACACATCCGGACCATTAAAACACCTAGCAAAATAGCGTCAATGATAAGGTTTTCTAGAACCCTCTTTATGCGTATGATAGCGATGTTCAATGTGTGGGTAGCCCACCCAGCCCAGTTCTCCCTCAGGGCCATACATGGGGCACTTCAAGAGACTGAGAAACTGAAACACGAACTTCAAGTTCGGTAACACAAAAGTGGGGCCCCTGGTGCTGCAGTCGGCCATAAGTGACGCTAACTATTTACTATCTGGTGGACCGTATGCCTGTTTGTTGCCTTTTGGCATAAAAATAAATACAAATTGAAGTGCCTGTTCTTAGTTCTGTCTAATCTAATGATGCGACTTTTACTGTTAAATAATATATTTTTTAGAGTAATTACTAGCTTAAGGTACTGTAATAAACAAGGTAGATAGAGGTAACGTAATGTAAGTAAAAATAAACCAGTTAACATAGATAACTGGAAATTGGTAGAACGGTTGTAGAGATTACCAAAGTAGTAAAGACAATATTACCATTAGAAATTTAAAAACCGCTTGTAATTAATCTAGACAAAACACGAAGTTCTCACGAAACAACAGTACTACTTACACAAAATCTTTGCTACAATAGAATAATAAATATTGATAATTATGTTATTTGCAAGTACGCTATTTACGAATCTTCGTCTAAGGTAAAAAATTATGATGTCATAGTCTTGTTTTTTTTTATGTGCATTTATTTTTCTATTATAGTTTTCATATTTTATATTTTAATAATGGTTTATTATATCTAATATTATATTACTATTACTGAGAAAACTTTGAAACCAAGAATCCTAAAAAAAAAACCGAAAATACAGTCCTCGGGAATAGTCTAAAGTTGGCTAGTTTTCTGTTACATAAAAATGGCAATATACTTCGTTTTAAACCAGAACGAAAAATTGTAAGGCTAAAAGAGAGCCCATCAGACTTCGTAACTAAATAATAATAATCATAAATACAGTGATACAACAAAATTAGAATTATCCAAGGAGGGTTGATGTCAGGAAGGCGGCCGATCGTAAAAATTAAGCGAAATAATATACCACAACATGACAAACATGTTGTACCGACACTACTTATGTGGGATAAGGGTAAGAAGAAGAAAAAGAAGTTTTGATATAAACCAACAACGACGATAGCTAGGTATTTCTACTTAGTCGATAGCACATCATTTTTTTACACACTGAATTTGAGGTACTAAACACATTCCGAGTTCTCGTTTGTTTTTAAAAAAAATATATATATTTTCTTGAAATTCTCAGTCCATATAATGGATATTTATTTCTTGGGATGTGCTTTGAACATGAAAATACACCAGGTTTGTTAGAATTCCTCGTATATAATACATACGAGTTTTTGTGTATATATTGAAAAATACGTAGACGATGATTTTTAACGATAATTAGTTGTTTTTTTCTTCACATAATATTAATAATAAATGTTTTTTCTTTTATTTTAAACCGGTTTTTGTTCTACGAAAAAACAACTCAACGGATCTTGTTATCGCATTTTAAAATTATACGCGCTGAATTTTTTCAAACCGCGCTACGTAGTTCTGAAAATAGACAACTGTTTATAGAGCAGTCACTTATATCTTGTTTTATTCAACTTACGTATTCTGAACGTCGGAGTGTGAGGGTGGCGGTGGAGGCCATCTGTGCAGGTGAGCGCGCCACATCATCTGCCCGAAGGTCATACGAAACTGCCTCGACATCGAACAGTAGAGAATAAAGTTGATCGCACCATTAAGCAGTGCTAGCGCGTCCATCAGCTCCCCGAATAAATCGTAACAGCGCTTGAAGAAGCATCTTCCCAGCACTCCACTCAATAAACCGAGTATTCCTTGTGGTAGCTCTGTTACCAGAAACAAAAGCAGAACAGCTACCAGCATTTTAGTCGTTCTGTTCGCTCTTCTATCAGCTTTGAACTGACGTTTAACAGTTTTGTCATTCGGAGGGCAAGCGTTGTAAACGCGGATTTGTTTTTGATGCTGGTTCGCGCTGTAGACCTCCCTTATCAACCATAAACTGATGATTGTTAATATACAGCAAGGGAGTAGCTTGATAACAACTGCATGAACCCAGAAATTTATTTGGTACAACTGGCCTTCTTGATCGGAGTCGACATGGTAAAGTATCATTGGTCCGGTTGGTTCGAGTATCACTGCTGTGTGAATGTCAAAGACCTGCGAAAGATTATGAATATGAATCGATCTATCCATATATATGATGAAAATACAGTTCATTTGTTCAGCTACAATCAGTACTCCTTAACGTATCTGTATAAGGAATTTGACCATTCGTTGCGCAATTTCTCGTAGATGGTCCTAAAATACTTATTTTTTTAATTCAATTGACCCTTTGCCTTTTTTATAACGCCCAACGAAGCAGGCGGGAATCAACTGGACATTTATAAAAATACAATTATGTAAACGAAGTTGCACATGATCCCTCTGATCTTGATATAAGAATTAAAAATATTATTGAAGATATAATAGTAATATACAAACACTGTAATATTAATAACTGAGGCAGATATATTATTTTCTTAGTTACTGATAGGATAAAGCCTTTTTGTAACTAATTTGGTGAACTAAATTGTTACTGGACTATGAATATTATGACAAATTTGAGTTTCCCGTGTGAATCGCTCGAATTGTAAAAGATAAGTAAGTATTGCAAAAGCCTGGGCAATTCGTAATTATGACGATTGATTTTTTTTGTTTTATCTATCTGTACTAATATTATAAATGCAATGTGAATTTGTTTATTCGTTGGACAGTAATTACGCTTATCTTCTCCACCAATTATAATTAAATTTTGCATAACCTTCGCCAAGGGTATATACAGAGAACTACACACGATAACTTTCATCCAGAAAAAGATACTGTTCGCAAGGGATAGATCAAATTTAAATTAACATGAGCGAAGCTACTTTTATAACCACAAGTATCCTAAAAATACTGAGTATACGTTTATAACAATAATAAATTAAAACCTGCAAATATTATTATAACTTTATATAGTACTAGCTGTGCTCGCGACTTCGTCTACGTGGGAACTTAAAAAACAGTGATTATATAAAGTCATCTGAATATATTAAGTCCATTTACTTCTCTACTTTTCTCTCGTGCTTAAGCCGCGTTGTCATTAAAACTACAATAACTTTTGATAGAGTGAACCGATTTTAATAAAACAAACAGTAAGTTACTCCCGAGGATATACTTTACGGTTTCTTGAGGTTTTATTGGGAACCCCCTACTTTAGCAGTGATGCGTGTTCATACAATCAGACAGATATTTCTAAAAATGATTGAAATGTATTCTATTACCTGTTCCTAGACACCTGCAACAATTTATTTCACGAAAATAGAAAAAGGACAGACACCTTAGTTTTACATTCTTATTACCTATGACATTGCCGTTCTGCAGTTCTGGTCATTTCAAATCAAAATCATTTTTGTTTGGCTGAGAATTCTAATTTCAAATTAATTTTATTTTAAAAACATGGAATTCTTTTTCCAAAAGTAGTCATTTGTTTATTGATTAGTGTTACATTTTCATCGCATTTCAATCTTTTATGTCATCATGGATACGTTAAAAATTCGAGTAATTATGGAATATGAGTACCGTTGTGGCAGCAACGCGGCACAACCGTCACGCAACATCAACGACGTTTACGGAGCTAACACTACAAACCAA
>MU158878.1:84656-104408 GCA_015888305.1 Antheraea pernyi | reverse complement strand
CACTGCGTTGGCAAAGATGCATTGATTGCATGGGTGATTACTTCGATTAATAGAAATAAAAAATACATGAAAAAAAATCGTTTAAATTTTTTCATACAAAACGGCAATTTCATAGGTAAAAAGACCTAATATGTATAGATTTTACAGTTTTTTGAAATATGTCTGAAGTTATGCTGACTTTATATATAATTCGGTAGAAATTTTAGAATTTTTCATTACGTATATTTTTCGTAAACACCTTCGGTCAATGGAATTACGTTTTGGCACAAAAACATGTGGATCATATCATCTAGTTTCGTTTGTATATTTTTAAATTTAGTTTATTGCTACTTTTTCAAGAAACTCGCAGTAAATGTTTATCTAATAAGCATATACCAAAACATCTTTGGCTCAATAGACTATTTGTATCATGTTAATCAACGTAATCATCTTCCGTAATATGGTGTCATACAAAAACCGTTGGGTGTAATTTGGTATTAATTTTATTATATTTTATATAATACAAAAAAATTAGAGAAAAGAATTGCTACATTAAACAGATGTAATTCAAGTCTAATATAAAAATATGAATCATTATTTAATACAGAAATTAATTCGTTCTATTTTATTTTTTTTAATCCCCCGTATTCCTCGGACATAATCCGAGACTTTTTTATTCAACTACCAAACTTTCCATATTTTGACATTTTGACCCATAAAACGCAAGGGGTTCTCCAGGATAACGAAAGAAAAGAAATTAGTTAATGTAACTAGACTTTTTTGCGACACCTTAGTATAAGAGCCAGCAACGTTGGAAGAACGAGAATTTGAGAAAAGTTGGTTCTTTAATATGAAGATATATTATGCCCTTCCAAACACGATTCAGGATACCTGGTAGCCGGTTAACGTTGTATTTTTTAATGCGAATTACACCTTTACAGATCAACATTTTGATTTATAAATAATTTAAGGAACATTTTTTGTCAGTAACTTTTATAAGTTTAACGTTTATACGTTATTAAAAACATGAATTTTTCACTGCCAGACAATTTTGTTATTGACAATAATGTGCCTGGTGATATTCTTTATAAACAAAATAATTCATTTCAAACCATTTTATTTTTTCCCTTGCAAAGAACATATTTCATTTTGTTAACCAGGCTCTTCCACAATTATGGCTATCTTTATTATACAGCCAGTGTTGCGCTAAGCTAGAGTTATAACTAAGTTATTCTATACATAGGTTTTGGTAGGGGGTAGAGCCACGCTGAAGCTATTACTGGTTTCAGGATGAATGGGTCGGCTCGCCCGGGGTAGTACCACCCTCTAACAAAAAGCCGACGGGAAGTAACAATGCTTGCATTAGTGCGTTTCGTTCGATTAGTGAGAGCACCGGAGAGGCCCACCTCTCTTCCCCTTCCTCCTCTCCCCTTCCGCTTCCTCCCCCTCCAACACAGGTTGGCAAGGCACTTACGACTCTCCTGGTGTTGCAAGTGTCTATGGACGGTAGTTATTACTTAACACCAGGTGACCCACCTGTCCGTTTGCCTCCTATGACATAAAAAAATACATTATATTTTTAATTTACCCTTTTTTATGTTGAAATAAAAATAATATTAAAAAAAGTGTGTGTGTGTACTTATGTACACGCATTAGAAGTTATACTTCTTTGGCGTAACAAGTAAAAATCTTTTCAAAAATTTTATCTTGCGCCTTATTCTACGTTTGTAGAAAAAACGACACTAACAATAAAAAAAAGGTATTTAATACAATGAAAGTTTTAATATAAAGAAATACAAACAACAAATACAAAGAAACAAAATGTTGACTATAGCTAACTTCAGGGTGTCGGTTTTTCGTGACGGTGTGTGCGCGCAACGTAAAAATTTAATCTCATCATTTTTTTGTTACGGTGTGCGCGCTCATCGTAAAAATTTACTCTCATCATTTTTCCCTAACCCGCCAAAAGAAATATAACTTCAATAAAATTACAGATATCTTAACATGGTTTGAACATACTTCTTTATTTACAAAAAATTGCATCGGGCACATTATTGTTAATATCAAAAATGTCTGGCAATAATAAATTCACGTTTTAGTAGCGTTTAAAAGTTAGTGAAAAACAAAACATTCTAAAATTATATAAAGTTCAATATTTTTGCCTGTAAAGGTTTTCAAAGGGTTCAAAGCATATTTTAAAATATTTCTCACATACCAACTGGGTATATGTTTGAGTGAGTCCCTGGATAGTTGGGATTCACAATTTGAAACAGTAGGTATCGCTGCAATCGGGTTTTGAGATGTATTTAGATTTTTCGCGTTTAAAAGTACAATCGAAACCGGTAATAACCGATTTGGTGCAGACGAAGTCGCACGGGTCAGCTAGTAATTATATACAAATATTAAAAAGTTTCAACATTCCTCTCTAAAACATTTTTCTTTTGCGCTTTTATTGACCCCGCTTCAATACTACTTCGTAGAGGAACAAAAATGTTTAAGCAAATATATTAGCGCACTGAACTTCATTTTGAAATAATTATACAAAAATAATATTGAAGAACTAACAGACATGATATTTCAATTTATTTGAACAAACCCGTTTAGAAATACACCAGCGAATATCCAGTAATGTTCAGTGATAAATTTATTCCAATTGAATTCTAATCATGTGGAAGGGTTGGTTCGGACATTTCACGTAACGGTCGGTTATAAAAGGATAAATTGCACGTGAAATGACAGCGGTTAACTTTTTGTCTGTAAGATAGTGAATTTATATAGACTAAAGGTTATATTGGAGTAGGTATGGAAGATTTCACACAACTAAGCGATTTTATGCTAAGATAAAAGACGGTCTTACAGATAACAAAAGAACAACCAGAAGTCATGACATAAGTAAGCCATTTACAAGTTCACATAAATATAAAAGTACATATGAAATGAATTGGTAAAATAAGTATTTAAATAAATGATTGGTGATATATTTCTTAAGCTAGAGGACCTCGTATAAAAGAGGTCTATATCAAAGAATGTCGAGACGCTGTTAATTTGGGTGTTAGCTCTATTTAGCCACACTTTTATAAACTCGCTCTCTTTGGGTATTATTATATGTAGTTGAGTCATAACAATTTTCCTGATAAGTTACAAAATTTTCAAATTCAGATAACAATGCTAGAAATGAAGAGAAAGAAACGAAGACAAATATCCGTTTAAAACTTACAATTATTGTTATAGATTTATTGGTAGAGCCTCGCTGAAGCTATTACTGGTTTCAGCATGAATGGGTCGGCTCGCCCGGAGTAGTACCACCCTCCACAGAAAACAGACGTGAAGTAACAGTGCTTGCATTGCTGCGTTTCGTTCGGTCAGTGAGAGCGCCGGAGGGCCACTTCCATATCCCCCTCCTTTTTCCGCTCCTCCTACGTCTCCCTCCTTCCTCCAACACAGGCTGGCAACACACTTGCGACTACCCGAGTGTTACAAGTGTTTATGGACGGTGGTAATCACTAAACATCAGGTGAATCATCTGTTCGTTTGCCTCCAATAATATAATATATATATATATATATATAATTCACAATTCTAAGTTGTCAGAATTACTTTATGACTCCAAAAGCTGTATTTGCTATAAAGTTTTTATGAGGCTCGGAGTATTTGTTTTATATTTCTTAGTCCGTTTTAAAAATATTTTAATAACCTATTCACAGGATATTAAAAGTAATTTGTCATAAGATATTATTAATTCAAAACGCAATAGGTAGAATTTCAGGTAACTAATGTTAATGTCTACGTCCGGTACCGCTATGACACACCCAAGAGGCGAGACTACAACGCCACCCGGGGAACCACTATTGACCTGCGATACCTCGCTATTGACTTTATCGGGGTGTTACTAATGACCTCGATCGCTATTGGTGGAAGTTATCGGCTGTTCATTAGTCATTCCGGTGTGAGACTACATTGGTGGCATATAAAGGGCAAGATGTCGCTGATCTGGTCGCACTCCTATGTGGAAGTTATTGTAAGGCGAAGCTCTGGCCAAATTAGTAGTGACAGTATCTACTTAGTGTTTATTGGCAATCCGGACTGTATCGACCCTATACGTGATTAGTGTAACACTAAATTAAAATTCGTATGTCGCTAAAGTATACGATTGCACACATATTTCGGAATTGTATTTTTTTAGAACTTAATTTTTTATTACTGTAGTAACACCTTTATTTATTAAAAAAACGTTGTTCATGTTGAGGTCCCTCGCATATGGAAGTTTAATCACTCAGCGATGTGATAGCTAAAAAAATAACCGTTCGCTGAAAAGATAGAGTTTGGATATACATGGAGGCACGGTGAAAATAACCGTGGCGTTAAAATCCCACCTCCCCTCCCCTCTCCTCTCTCCTCTCCCTCTTCCACCCCTAACCCTTCCCCCAAAGGGTGGCAACGCACTTGCGACTCCTCTGGTGTTGTTAGTGTCCATGGACGATGGTGATCACTTAACATCAGGCGACCCACCTGTTCGGTTGCAACCTATGACATAAAACAAATATATATATAACAAATTTTAATTTATTACCTGTGAAATAACAGTGATAGAAAAATAATTTCACTGTGTTTCAATTATAGTCAAAGAGCTGTGATTTTTATGTCTATGTTAGAGTGTTACACTTACCATATATGTAGGTATGCACAGTATAGGTGGTAATAGGAAACTGCTCAGTATGGCTGTACTACAACGTCTTTCTGTGCACAGTATGTGGTTTTTGTCCGAATACCTGTAAAAATATTTTCATCTTTAGACACTATCAAATAGTTTAAATAAGCAATGAATATGTAAGCACTAGAAACTAATTTTTTTTATACCATAGGAGGCAAAGGAACAGGTGGTTCACCTGATGTTAAATTATCACCGCCATCCATAGACACTAGCAGCACCAGGGGAGTCGCAAGTGAAGGGAAGTGATTGAGGGAAGAGAATACTCAGAGCCTTATAAAAACTTTATAGCATATACAACTCTTGGAGACATAAAGTTATTCTGACAACTTAGAATTATGAATTTTATATTATATTTTTAATTTTATTAGAGGCAAACGAATAGGTGATCGACCTGATGTTTAGTGATTACCACCGTCCATAGACACTTGCAACACCCGGGTAATCGCAAGTGTTTTGCCAGCCTGTGTGGGGGGAAGGAGGAGACGTAGGAGGAGGGGAAAGGGAGGCGGAGAGGGAAGTGGGCCTCCGGCGCTCTCACCGACCAAACGATACGCAACAATACAAGCACTGTTACTTATGTCGGTTTATAAAAATATTAAAATATACCTTATAGCACTCAAATGTGATATAGCTTAATATTAATGAAAGATTATTCAATATCGGATTAGTAGTTCTGGAAATTACTACCCACAGATAGCTTAATATTAATGAAAGATTATTCAATATCGGATTAGTAGTTCTGGAAATTACTACCCACAGACATATTCACTACCTTTAAATCTTTATCACAGCCATACTCAACCTTTATTTTTAGAAGCCATAAACACGTTTCAACCATGTTGTCGCAGGCCGCAAAATACAAATATTAAATTTCAAATTTAAAAAAATGTAATTTGAAACTAACCACGTATTAATAATAATGTAATGAAAAATGGTGGTCCAAGCTTGGTAATAACCCTTATATCATAAGGAACGGATTGCGTTCGAGTTATCTAGGACCCATTTAATTTACTCAACGTGTTCATAATTGTTCTGATGGGCAAGAAATTTAAAATAATTGAGAATAAAGTATAATCGGGTGTCCCAACTACAAAGACCCGGCGGGCGGCAGGTTGAGTACCGATACTTTATTGGTATGTATGGGAGAGTATAGATTATAAAATTATTTTTTGTTAATTTATAAATATATATCTATGGGTTTCATTTTAATAATGTTAGAAATATTCTTACGTTCATTTGGTATTACTAAAAATGTAGCTGTGTTCGTAAACAAAACCCAATTATAAAAATAAATCACGAAACAAAATACAAGAATTTAATTTGTTCCGAAAGAAAATGACACCGGGGGCGGAAACAATTTTTTAAAAAGAAATATCGTTTGAAACAAAAAATTCGCAAATATAAATTAATTTTGTTGATTGTTACTTCCAATTAATTAAGTAGGAAAGTGTGACATTTTAGGCTCGAACAAACTCTTATAAAATATTAATAAAAGACTCTCATTTTTTCTTGTTTCATAATAAATTAATATTTCAAAAGAAAACGGGTAGTGGGAGTCAAATTTGTTTTAATGATTTATTTGAATGAAATTGTCTAAATAGGTAAAGTATTAAAAGAGTTTTATTTTGTGTTTTCATAGACAATTATCAAATACTCTTATTTCTAAAGGATCTCTCATGAAACTATAATCTATTGTTGTCGATTTAGGGATATTTTTGAAGTTATACTTCTTTTGGCGCGTTAGGGAAAAATGATGAGAGTAATTTTTTAAAACCGACACGCTGAAGTTATTACGATACACGCGCACACCAAAAACCCGACACCCTGAAGTTAGCTATAGTCAACGTTTTGTTTCTTTGTATTTGTTCTTTGTATTACAATTTTCAATGTATTAAATACCTTTTTTCTATTGGTAGTGTCATTTTTTCTACAAACGTAGAATAAGGCGAAAGATAAAATTTTTGAAAACACTTTTATCTTGGTACGCCAAAGACGTATAACTTCTAACGCTAGTATTCTAGATCGAAACACTACGTATTTTATCTATCATATTCTAATCTAAAGATATTCAGGAGTGAGCAGCATTCATAAGTATGTAGGTACGCACAAATATACATATTGTAAATAATGCAGAAAATAAACTGAACAATATGAGCACATGAGAAACAATGTGTACGTTGTAAAAGTGTTATTAATTAACCCATAATATTTTACGATTACAGCAAATTTATTCTTCAATAAATACTTTATTAGCATAGTCATGAAATCGTTCAGCATATATTTTTGTTTAGATAATATTTAATGTGTATTTATAGGAAATAGTGTGTCATAAAAGGCCAATAGTTACATTAAAATATGTTTTTATCAGTAAGCTTAAGCTTACTTAATATTTAGGATAAACATGAATGCACAAGACTTTAATTGTGATTTACTATTATAGGTAGTAATAATAACAAATAGTAATAAATGACAATAGTAAGAAATTATAACAAACGCGTGCGGATTCCTAGGTGTATTCACATACGCATGTTATTTTATTCCAATTTAATTAAAGTGATAGAGCCACGCTGATGCTATTATTTGTTTCGGCATGAATGGATCGACTCGCCCGGGGTAGTACCACCCTCTCATAGAAAACCGACGTGAAGTAACAGTGACATTGTTGCGTTTCGTTCGGTCAGTGAGAGCGCCGGATAACCCACCTCTCTTCTCCCTCGCCCCTTCCCCACTCTCCCTCCCGCAAATACAAGGTGACAACATAATTGTAACTCTTTTGGTGTTGCAAGTGTCTATGGACTGTGGTGATCACTTAACAGGTGACCCACCTGTTCGTTTGCCTCCTATGATATAAAAAAATAATAATAATTCAGCAAATATCTATACATATAAAAATAATGTAGATCAAACGTGTTTGTACTTTTTAGGTTTTCGTGAAAAAAATTGTTGCAGGGGTCTCGGAATAAGTAATAAAATACATTTCAATCTTTTTTTTTAAATGTTTGTCTGACTGTTTCAACACGCATCATTGCTAAAGTACTGAGTGTTATGTACCCGCTGTAACAGTAATAGTTCATTCCTGTGTTATATATTTTATTATTGTTTTTATTTTACATTTGCTTCCGGTATATATTGTACTGTGGTAAACATCGGAGCATAATCTGTGCATAGTTCGTATAAGGATTGTGGTTGGTGGTTGTATACGATTTTGAATGATCGCCCTTGTGGCGCGGGTGTTCGTGCGCGTGCACCAATGGGCGTGCAGGAAGGTCCGCCAACCACATTCCCTATACGAACTATGCACAGATTATGCTCCGGTATTTACTACAGTACAATATATACCGGAAGCAAATGTAAAATAAAAACAATAATAAAATATATAAGAAAGGAAAGAACTATTACTGTTACGGCGGGTACGTAACACTGAGTTTACGATAAAATACAAAAGACCCATAAGGTATATCCTTGTGTAACGTTTAATCTTTGTTTTATTGAAATCGGTTCACACTGCCAAAAGTTATTATAAATTTAATGACGACGTGACTTAAGTATAAGAGAAAAGTAAATAAGTAAATAGACTTAATACATTCAGGTGATTTTATTGCTAACTTTCTTTTTAATAAAGTCGCGGACTAATTCACGGCACAGCTACTAGCATTATAAACCGATTTTTGATCTGAATTTTATAACATCATACATCAAATTAAAAAATCCATTAATATTATCGTACTTTCATTTATTGTTTAATCATAGGAGAATTCAAAACCGAAATAAATTTTCTTGATTAATTAGTATATTTGTTTTCAGTTCAACACATACCCGTAAAGGTATTAAAGTAAATAATTAAAGTTAATAATTAAAAACTAAATATAAATCTCATTTTTTTATATAGAAGCACGGCAAAATGACTGCACTGTGCCTGATGGTAAGCACAGTACAATCCAAAAACAATGGAGACCACCGAGTGACACATTATCCATCGCCGGTCGCCGCTGTCATGCCAGCCTGCGAAAAGCTGGATATGCACAGGCTGATCCCGAAACGCGACCCGCAGAAGCGAATCACTATGACGGGCTTTTTCGCCATAGACATGGTGGTTGCGACCCAGTCAGGCTATAACATCCTACGACTCCGCTTTCGCCATTGCCTCGTTCGTTATTCAGCAGGGTGCATGCACCACGTGCAGGTGAGGTTGGCTTGGATGTCTTAAGTCTTAGATGTTATTTGACACTCATTACATAGCAAATGTGTTTTTATTATGTTGTGTTTTCCACTTACTTGATAGCTACATATCGCCAAACAGCCAGCGATAGTGTGAGGCAAATAGACGCCGTGTGAAAGATCTGCGCGAAGTGCATATGAAACAGTAAATACGCCGCCCATTTGTACGGCATTTCTCGTTGACCAGGCAATATCTAAACATAAAATTATCTCTAAGTTAAGACAATAAAAATTAATTATATGTATAAAAATACTTACAGCATTCTTAAACGATGGAATAAACTCCACTATCTACAAAGTTTTTATGGTATGAATAAGAAAGATGGCTAAAACGACATCTATCTATATTATAATAAAACTGTAGCAGGGTCAAATCTGTACATTAAATATTTTTTGAAAATTTTGATGGGGGTAGGCTTTGTTGTCGATATAGAAGCCAAAAATAACCCTTTTAAAATTTTTGTCTGTCTGTCTGTCTGTCTGTCTGTCTGTCTGTCTGTCTGTCCCTGTGAACGCGCATCACTCTGAAAGTACTGAACCGATTTTGACGAAACTTGGCACAGTGATAACTAATGTTACGAGATTACATTTAGGATATTTTTTTTCTCATAAAACGCAAGGGATTCTCCAGGATCTGCCTGTTTGTCTGTCCCTTTAAACACGTATTACTCTGAAAGTACTGAACCAATTTAGACGAAATTTGGCACAGTAATAACCAATATTACAAGGTTACATCTAGGATACTTTTTATCTCATAAAACACAAGGGATTCTCCAGGATAACGGACGAAAGTAAAAAAAATGTAGTTCATGATATTCTTGACGAATTTTGGTAAATTTTCTTTGTGCTATATATAGCAGACAGATTAGCTAAAAAATTAAGCTATATTTCCATATGCTACTTCAAAAAAAAATACCAAAAAAAAAGACCACCGTGATTCGAACCGTCGGCTCCGTCGAAACATATAAAGCCCCGTACGTTACAACTGAGCTACGCCTACATGACATTACTGAACGTAATTATCGACCACGTATGAAACATTTATGTAGACGAAACTGTCACTTATGTTGTTACATTTATTTCATTGTATAAAAAAATGTTTGCTAAACAAAGGTGACAAGATTTATTTATTTATCTATACTATAATAAAACTGTAACAAAGCCAAATCTGTACATTACAAGGTTACATTTAGGATACTTTTTGACCCATAAAACGCAAGGGGTTCTCCAGGATAACGAAAGAAAAGAAATTAGTTAATGTAACTAGACTTTTTTGCGACACCTTAGTATAAGAGCCAGCAACGTTGGAAGAACGAGAATTTGAGAAAAGTTGGTTCTTTAATATGAAGATATATTATGCCCTTCCAAACACGATTCAGGATACCTGGTAGCCGGTTAACGTTGTATTTTTTAATGCGAATTACACCTTTACAGATCAACATTTTGATTTATAAATAATTTAAGGAACATTTTTTGTCAGTAACTTTTATAAGTTTAACGTTTATACGTTATTAAAAACATGAATTTTTCACTGCCAGACAATTTTGTTATTGACAATAATGTGCCTGGTGATATTCTTTATAAACAAAATAATTCATTTCAAACCATTTTATTTTTTCCCTTGCAAAGAACATATTTCATTTTGTTAACCAGGCTCTTCCACAATTATGGCTATCTTTATTATACAGCCAGTGTTGCGCTAAGCTAGAGTTATAACTAAGTTATTCTATACATAGGTTTTGGTAGGGGGTAGAGCCACGCTGAAGCTATTACTGGTTTCAGGATGAATGGGTCGGCTCGCCCGGGGTAGTACCACCCTCTAACAAAAAGCCGACGGGAAGTAACAATGCTTGCATTAGTGCGTTTCGTTCGATTAGTGAGAGCACCGGAGAGGCCCACCTCTCTTCCCCTTCCTCCTCTCCCCTTCCGCTTCCTCCCCCTCCAACACAGGTTGGCAAGGCACTTACGACTCTCCTGGTGTTGCAAGTGTCTATGGACGGTAGTTATTACTTAACACCAGGTGACCCACCTGTCCGTTTGCCTCCTATGACATAAAAAAATACATTATATTTTTAATTTACCCTTTTTTATGTTGAAATAAAATAATATTAAAAAAAAGTGTGTGTGTGTACTTATGTACACGCATTAGAAGTTATACTTCTTTGGCGTAACAAGTAAAAATCTTTTCAAAAATTTTATCTTGCGCCTTATTCTACGTTTGTAGAAAAAACGACACTAACAATAAAAAAAAGGTATTTAATACAATGAAAGTTTTAATATAAAGAAATACAAACAACAAATACAAAGAAACAAAATGTTGACTATAGCTAACTTCAGGGTGTCGGTTTTTCGTGACGGTGTGTGCGCGCAACGTAAAAATTTACTCTCATCATTTTTTTGTTACGGTGTGCGCGTTCATCGTAAAAATTTACTCTCATCATTTTTCCCTAACGCGCCAAAAGAAATATAACTTCAATAAAATTACAGATATCTTAACATGGTTTGAACATACTTCTTTATTTACAAAAAATTGCATCGGGCACATTATTGTTAATATCAAAAATGTCTGGCAATAATAAATTCACGTTTTAGTAGCGTTTAAAAGTTAGTGAAAAACAAAACATTCTAAAATTATATAAAGTTCAATATTTTTGCCTGTAAAGGTTTACCGGCAGCCAATTCGCTGTCGAAACCGTTGCCTAGCTCTTAGACAAATAGTCACAGGCAAGTGACAGATGACACATGTTGCTCATATCTTTTTAATATTTATGTTTTTCTTTAATACAATGTAGTGTGAAAAAGTTTTAATACAAGTTAAAAATAGTTATGATGTCGTTCAGTGTTTAATTTATCATTATTTATTTTATGAATATATTTTAACGTTTAAATTACAATTTAACTCTATCAACTTGATATTTTATAATGTAAACTATACTGAGCGTATAGTAAACGCCTACAAAAAAGGGAAAGGAACTACATTCCAACTGGAGGTCCATGGACCTCTCAAGCTTTTTTTACATTACTGCCAATATACGTAGGTTAGTTTTTATTTTAATTGAACCCGGTAGATGATGTTACGAACGGGTTGTAGGCTTATTGGGACAGAAGGTACTGGGACAACGTACTGGGAAGACATTTATCGGCAATATATGTAGGTTATTTTTTTGTCTTAATTGGACCCGGTAGGTGATGCTGCGAATGGGTTCTAAGCTTATTTTAAAATATTTCTCACATACCAACTGGGTATATGTTTGAGTGAGTCCCTGGATAGTTGGCATTCACAATTTGAAACAGTAGGTATCGCTGCAATCGGGTTTTGAGATTTATTTCGATTTTTCGCGTATAAAAGTACAATCGAAACCGGTAATAACCGATTTGGTGCAGACGAAGTCGCACGGGTCAGCTAGTTTTATAATAAGCATTTGATCTATGACATTTGAAACATAGAATAAAGTATGTTGTGCATTGGACCGGTTAGAAAAAATAATAAATATCGTCTTATTGGTTAATTTGTAAGGGATTTTAATGTGGGATTTTAAAAATAATTCCATAACTACTAACCACATGTTCTTTTGCTTTTATACCTGTTCTAGTATACCAAAATGACTTTAAAATTTACTATCATACCGATTACATAAGTCGGTCTTTTTATCACGCTTTTATTAGCTTCATCTGTATGTATGTATGTAACCGACCCCTTTGAGCTCGATTTTGTCCTACTTTAAACAATCAGATTTAATTCAAACTTTGCACACCTGTCAAAGGCCGATGACAATGCAATAATCCGAAAAAAAATTTAACTAAAAAATGAATAATAAATAATAGTTTAAAAAAACACGCTTTCATAAAAAATCCAACTGGAGGTCATTAACATTTTTTTGTCACTTTTTACAAAAATATACATTTATCTCTAATTTACACTATTCTTAATCCAAATTTTATTTTCTGTTTTTTAGTTGGATTTTTTATGAAAGCGTGTTTTTTTAGTTTTTTTAAACTATTATTTATTATTATTTTAAGCAAAACACAAAATTTATATGTCCATATGGCGTAGTCAGTTTGAGAAAAAAAACCGAGTTGAGTTCTATTCTGTACATTGGAACGAATACCAAGAGAAAACAGAAGGTGACTAGAGCGTTATAAGGTGTGACTGTAGTGTATTATGATTAATCTGTTTGATTTTTGTCTGTGTGAGTTTTTTTTTGACCCAAGCGGTATCAGATTAACCTAAAGCATAACAATACTTAGTTACTTAGATTTGCTATTCACAATAAAAGTTATCTATACATATAATAATAAAAGGCTAATGGCACGAAATTTGTTCATTAAATATATTAAAGAAATACTGATGTACGTTTGTTACATATACCTATATGTACTAGTGGGCGCCCAATGGTCGACATTCGACCATAGTTCATTGATTTTTTTTAATTTTGAATTTTATTAGGATTAATATCATTGTTGAATGTAGAATGAAAAAGGGTAATTGGAACGTAAGAGTAAAATAATACATACAGTCGAGCATAGCAACCTCCTTCACAAGCTTTTTTGAAGTCCTTTATTCACAGATGTCAAAATGTCTTTTTTATTTACATGTGTGTATATTATGTTGTGTAAAATTGAAGCAGTAGTGTGAGTAATGCATATTTTAATTAATTTAATGTACTTCCAATGCATTTTATATAAAATAAATAGCTTTCTGCACTTCTCCTCCATATAAACTTTAACTATGCCAAGTTTCACGTTCATCCGTTCGCCCAATTTTGTTAAAAAGGGATACAAAATTTAGGCTTCACGTATTAATATATAGATATGTAACAAATATTAACAAATAATATATATATATATATGTATACATATGTATGTAAAATAATCGGGTGGGGTTTGGAATTAAACACATTTCCATAGTCTTTAAAATATGTATCTGTCTGTTTGTCTTTTGTAGGGTATACACACAAAAACTACTAGATGCATTTTGACGAAGTTTGGTATGGTAGAGAAAAGTGACCAAATTTGGAATACCATTTTGTTTTTAACGCATAATTTGCACAAATGTTATAAATAAAAAACTTTTTGTAGTAATTATAAACAACCATATATTTGCACTTTATTTTGTAACAATTGTTGGTTATGTTTATTAGTTATAAGTAACAAAAATTTTCAAAAACTAAATAATGATGAAGGTTTCTAAATATGGAATAGGTACACCAAATTTGGAATACTATAAATACTGTCGAAAATTAACCTTAACTTAAATGAGACTAAAACTAAAACATTGGTATAACATAGAAAGGAACACAAATTATTTGAAAAAAAAATTGTGTGCCCAGGACCAGCATGTGAGGAATTTGATTCATGTTTCCCCGTGAGTATCCACCAGTATACCACAGATCTAGGCACATGAAAGTATTTTGCAGCTCCTTAATAAACCATTTTTGCTCTCTTAATTTTATAGCTTCCGACATATTCTCTGAATTCTATTCTTTTCGCTTTGTCTTTAAGTCGATGCCCGCCATTGTGATAAAATATAAAAATGTATAATTAACAACATCATCAAGTCAGCTAACATATATGAGAGCGAATTATGGAATAGTCCATAATTGGATATTATGATCCATCCATATTTGGATTTTCCAAGGACTTCAAACTAACATTCATATTTTTATATTTAAAAAAGTAATACAATCAAACACTGCTAAAACCTACAATAGAACATCTAAATGAACTTTAGAAGCTATAAAAAACAATACTATGTGCACTTTTTGTACGAAAAAATGTATGTTTTACATACATTAGAAAGTTATGCGGTAGCGACAAAACAAAACATTATCACAACGACGAAAAGGCTCATTCGATTGACATGATTCATCTTGTACGCGCGAATGGGGATAGAAAGATAGAAACAATAATTATTTATTGTGTGTGTGATTTTCCGTTTGAAAGAAATGCTGGTATTCCATACTAGGAATACTATCCCTAATTTGGTCACTTTCTTCGTGTAGTTCATACACCGGTATAACATATAGGGCATGTTTTACATATATAATGCATTCGTATATATTAAATGTATATTTTACTTATAAGAACACACGTAAGAGAAGGCTTATTATAGGAGGTTCAATATGTAAACAATTTTGATGTCTGGAACTAACACTCTCACTGATCAATTAAACAAAACAAATATAAATTTAGAAGAAAAAAAGATTTAAAAAAAATACACACGAATAAACAGAGCTTACAATAGTACTGCGTGAATACATTATACGTCACTTTGATTACTGAGTTTGAAATTGCAATAGATAATGCTTATATGAGAGTTTAAAGCTAAGTTTACTCTTTTTGGATCGACATGGCGGTGGGATGTTGTTCCAACGAGTGGCGGCATATTTAAATGACCCTCTGAAAGCGGACTTGAGACTTGAAACGTAGTCGCGGGCACAGATAGTTTAATATAATGTAATAACATAAAAACTAATAATATTGACCATCTAAATATATATACAACTAGCTTCTGCCCACAACTTCGTGCGCGTGGAATAGTTAATATGGGCTAACACTTACACGAAGCGGAGCTCTCAAAAGGAAAAAAATACCCGATTTTGAAATATTCTTCATCTCCGCACCTATTGGTCCTAGCGTGATGATATATAGCCTATAACCTTTCTTGATAAATAAGCTATCTAACACTGAAAGAATTTTACAAATCGGACCAGTCGTTCCGGATATTACCCCCTACAACCTCACAAACTCACAAATTTTACCTCTTTATACTCACAGTATAGATAAATAAAGAATTACCTCATATATAACAGCACATTACATTCCAAGAGTAATGACTTCCAGTAGGACCCGAAGATATTAACAGTTGTAATGTTGGCGTGTAATTATCAGAGAGAAACTAAAACGTTAAAGATTATGTCCCAATGGATTCAATTGCACACGATTACTGTACATATAGTACCATTCGGATCTGCAACTTCAGAAGTACGGCAAAATAACTTTGGCCCTCTAGGCTTCTCCCTCTGATAAGTGGATCTAATTTACTCCTATCGCTAAGTTCACAGACCGTAGCTGAGTGGAATTAGTGTTTAATTTTACGAAAGCTCTTTTAACTTTGTTTACTTAACCTTTCGGGGATAATTAAAGGAGTTGCCCTTAAGCGTTCTCGTAACAGGGTATAATGTATCTTACGAATTAATTTGTCGTTTGTCGTAGACTATAAGATGTTTAGAAGTAATTTTTAGTAACGGCAACGCTTTTCATGACTGTGCAAGTGGTACATTATTTGCCACAGTTTGAAAATATGAACTGTATTATTAAAGACTAGCTGTACCCGCAAATCCATCGAGTGGAACCTAATGTAAACAAACAGTAGCTAATAAAATCATGTGAATGTATTAACTCCACTTACTTGTCTACTTTCTCTCGTACTTAAGTCCGTGCGTCATTAAAATTACAATAACTTTTGATAGAGTGAACTGATTTTAATGAAACCAAGACTAAATGTTACTCAAGGATATGCTTTATGATTTCTTGGTGTAGTTTTATCGTGAACGCAGTAATTTTGCAGTCATACAAACAGAGAGACATTTCTAAAAATGATTGAAATGTATTTTATTACTTATTCCACCAAGATACCGGCAACAATTTGTTTCACAAAAATCTAAAGAGTACAGACACGTTACATTTACGTTCTTATTATATGTATGTATATGTGTATTAGGATTCTTGCTCTATTAACGTTAGATGTGAATTGCTAATTTTATTTTGCTTGAGATATTTTTTGTATAGTTGTAACGACCTAAAACTCGTCTATTTAATTTTGACAGGAAGTTATGAAATAATATACGGGTAATACATAAAACGAAAACTAATCAATTAATTCAATAAATACCAATTGAACAACTAATGTGAACTATTCTAGACTGTTCACAAAACAGATAAAGCTGTGTTTTTACCTAAGATGATTATTTCAATTTATCACGGCCTTCCTATACGATATATCTTCAATCTTTAATCAAATTTAACTAAAATACCTAGCGAAATTGTGAAGACAAACTATTTACACACGTATAAAAGAGTAGTGATGGTTGACTCGAGTAACAAACTCGAGTTAACTCGAGTTGGGTTTAACTCGGACCAACTCGGGTTGAATTCTCAGACTCGAGTTCGAAAACCGAATGGGACCGACATGGAGCGAAGTTTGCCGATCATTTGAGACTATATTCATTCATAACAAACAAGTGTCACATTATGACTATGATGACTATGTTAGAGGTTAACCTTAAAGTGCCGGTTATTGTTGTAGATTTTCGTGTTTTACATTCTATTTTTGAAAAATGCCATATCCTTAATAATTTTGATCATAAATAATGATGATAAATAATAATGATAAAAAATAAATGATTCGATTTCAAACAATGATTTCCTTTTTTACTTTAGTTAGTATAACTTTCCCAATACATCATAAATAAATAATATAAAATACGAATGAATTGAAACAGATAAATATCATTAGTCTGTTCAAATTTTTTAAAACTATTAATACGAATTAATACAGCTGAGCGAATATATTGGTAAAAATTCAAAAAATCAATCACTCTTCCATCAAATTAACTCGAATTGAACCCGAGTTACGTAAATTTTGACTCGGGCTAAATCGAGTTTTGTTTTTTCCGAGTTGGCACTTAAACTTATTATTAAAATAAACAACATTTTTTATTATACCTCTAATTTTATTAATAAAATCTGTAATTTTATTAATATATACACAAAGTCTTCCAAGATATTACGCGATTTAGGTTATTATTTTAGATTTATCGTATTTAGCAGTCAGAAGAAATATAATAAACAATTATTGCTATAGATAAAACCGGATTTCCCAGTAATCGCTGAAATTCTAGAATCTCGTTATTAAAAGCAAGTTTTTAACAAATGAAATAAATTCGACGTTGTCTGTTTTCGTTTACGAATTCAACAAACGATTATTTTCAACCAATCACAGTACCTCATTTGTTTCCATTTACAAAGCAGGGAAAATATTATTTACTCTTCAAACTTCAAAAAGTGACATCTATACAGATAAGAAGTTAGCTAAGTTAGTTGGTTAGCTCTTTTAGGTATGCCTCATTTACGTTGCTCGGTTAGATGACTTTTACTTGAAGTAAATAGTTTTGTGAGATCGATATTTTTGTCTTTTTGTTTTTAATGCGTTATGATTATAGCAGATTTATTATTGTAGGTGGTAGAACCACGCTGAAGCTTTTATTATTGGCTTCAGCATGAATGGGTCAGCTCGCCCTGGATAGTACCACCCTCTCACAGAAAACCGATGTGAAGTAACAGTGCTTGCATTGTTGCGTTTCGTTCGGTCAGTGAGAGCGCCGGAGGACCACCTCCCCTTCCCCCTCCCCAAAAACAGGCTGGCAACGCATTTGCGACTCCCCTGGTTTTGGTAGTATCTATGCAGGGCGGTGATCACTTAACATCAGGTGACCCAACTATTCGTTTGCTTCCTATGATATAATTTTTTTTTTATAACGAACTAAATTATTTCGGGAAGTCGCGTTATAATAATTAAAATTTAATATATTAACCATCACGAACTATTGAAATGTATTATACCGTATTATGTATGTGTGTGTATTATATTGTTTTTAAATTAGAAACGAAATATATATTAAAATTAATTTAAAAAGGTTAGAGAGAGTAAACACTAATAGACAACAACGTTCAAATGAAACACCAGAAGAAAAGCTTCTGCGCCGCAATACCATAAAGCGTACAACTTAGTATAAACTGGAAGCCACTATTACAAAAGGCTCATACAACTTTTTAGTTACGGTTAAGCAGGTTAAATTAGTAGAAGTAGTCCGGTGAAACTGCAAAGGCCTTGCTAGGCCAATAGCGTAGTCAGTTCGAGAAAGAAAAAAAAGTAGAAAATGTATATACTATTCATATATACTATTTATATAATAAATAACTCGCGTCTTCGCTCGCTTTAGATGTGGGCTATCTTCCTGCAATAGTATTTGTTTCTGGATCTTTATGTTATTTTAGTACAGATTTTTGCTAAAATGTATGTGAAATTTCATGGTGATCGGTTTAGTAGTTAAGGTGCGTAACAAACAAACTCACCTTCGCATTTATAATATTTGTAAGTATTAAGTGATAGTGTATTTGATGTTTTATAATAAGTAAATATTAAATAGATAAATAGACACAAAATAAAACACAAGCAAAACAAATTTTTTTGTTTTCGAACTGACTACTCTATTGACCTTCCAAGGTTTTAACAGCTTCACCGGACTACACCACCGAGGCAAATAACCGAAACGTAAAAATAGTTCGTTTCCGAAATACGCTTGCTAGTCTAGTAAAGACTTTTCTAATTCATTTTTAAAAGTAAATAAGTTTGTTGTGATTTACTACGTGTATCATACTGCATAGAGTAATTCACTAAAACATAAACATACAGAAGTATCCCGGTGTTACTGTGAAGTAATTTTTAATATTTAACTAATAAATTAACTGATAACTAACAAATACTCTTCTAATAATATCTACCTTAAAAGGGTACTACATCTACTATCTTTATCACATACGTAATGAATATATTAGGTCTTTACCTATGAAATTGCCGTTTTGTATGAAAAAATTTAAACGTTTTTTTTTCATGATTTTGTTTTAATTGTATTAATCGAAGTAATCACCCATGCAATCAATGCGTCTTTGCCAACGCAGCGGCAGTTTATTGATGCCCTTCTTAAAGAAATCAGCTGGACGGGAGGCAACAAATTCTTCAAAGGCATTTTGTACTGCCTCTCGGGTATTGAATTTTTTTC
>MU158878.1:60299-84311 GCA_015888305.1 Antheraea pernyi | reverse complement strand
CTGAACCAGTATCCAACCAACTTGCTGAGCGCTTGCGGTTATCAAACAGAATCCATTTTTCACCACAGGTAACAATGCGGTTCAAAATTCCTTCATTTGTGCGTCTGTTGACCAGTGTGAGGCACGTCTCGACGCGTACTTCGCGCTGGCGATCATTGAGTTCGTGGGGCACCCATTTGTCAATCTTTTTTACCTTGCCAATTTGACGCAAATGAACCAATATTTTTTTGACGCTAACGTCGAAAGCTACTGCTAATTCAGCCGTAGATTGTGTATCATCAGCTTCCACAATCACCTTAAATTCGTCATTGTCGACCAAAGTCTTCGGACGACCGCGAGGTTCATTTTTCAGGTTAAATTCCCAGAGCGGAAGCGAGTAAACCAATAACAGGTGGTGCGTTGGTTTATAATGTTAGCTCCGTAAACTTCGTTGATGTTGCGTGCCGCTTGTGCCGCGTTGCTGCCACGACGGTACTTATATTCCATAATTACTCGATTTTTAACATATCCATGATGACAAAAAAGATTGAAATTCGATGAAAATGTAACACTAATCAATAAACAAATGACTACTTTTGGAAAAGCAATTCTGTTTTTAAAATAAAATAAATTTTATATTAGAATTGTTAGCCAAACAAAAATTATTTTGATTTGAAATGGCCAGTACTGCAGAACGCTAATTTCATAGGTAAATACTTATTATTATATTCAAATATTTGATACAAACGAATTACTTTACAATATAAATAATTAAGTGTCGGTATACCTTTTTCTATGTATCTATGTATTATTATATATATATATATATATATTCTATATATGATTGCCAAAAGTTCTACAACAGCCTAAAATTCAATAAAATGTTTTGGGAAGGACCAAAGCTCGATAAAGTGCCTTACTGTTTTTCAAAGAACACAATGACATAATGTCAACTGAACTTTGTATAATATTGTGTAACTCTTGTAAATATTGTACAAACGTCTCAAATATATTTACGTTTTAGTTGAAAAGAAAATGGTAGAGTCATAAATCGAAAAACGTAATCCAATGTTTCCGTCTGTACTAACTTACTCTCGTTGTACGTATTCGTTGAAAAAAAATACACTAAATCAACCGCCTACATAGAACTTTCGTTACTTGCTTACGTAGAATTGTGCGAGGGAGAATTTCCGTAAAACTAAACATTTACGATAATACCAAAGAGTACTTACTCTTTTGGGCTTTATAGCAAAATGAGTACACTGCAATTAATGTAATCTATACTATAATAAAATTTTAACAAGGCCGAATCTGTACATTAAATACTTTTTTATAAAAAATATGATCGGGGTAGACTTTGTTATTGATATAGAGGCCAAAAATAATCTTTTTACAATTTTTGTCTGTCTGTCTCTCTGAAAGGACTGAACCATTTTTGACGAAAGACAGTGACACAATTAACACAGTGATAACTTATATTACAAGGTTACATCTAGGATACATTTTCCCATAAAACGCAAGGGGTTCTCCAGGATAACGGACGAAATATAAAATTGTGTACTTAATGAAATTCTTAATGAATTTTGGTAAATATTCTTTGTCCTATATATATATATAGCAGACAGATTAGCTAAATAGGATTCAGGATATCTGGTAGCCGGTTAACGTTGTGTTTTTTAATGCGCATCACACATTTGTAGGTTAAAATTTTGATTTATATAATATGAATAATTTTAGGAACATTTTTATTTCAGTAATTTTTAAACGCTATTAAAAATATGAATTTATCACAGCCACACATTTTTTTATATACTACAATCTCTGCGATTATTTATTTTATAAATAAAAATAGTTAATTTCAAACCATTTTTTCCCATTGCAAAGAACACATTTCATTCTATTGACCATTATGATATTAAGATTTCATCGAAAACAATGAAAAACAACGATAAACGTAAACATATATCTTGGGACTGACACCATCTTAAATACATGCGTCAATAACATACGCTGCCATAATTATCGCTATTTTTCTCGTGCAGCCATTGCTAACCTGATCTATAGCTAAGTTATTCTATTTTTTTTATAGCAATAAATCAATCTGACTATTGAGTAAATAACTGAATTAATGTCAGGAAGATAAAATTTGTACTTATTTATGACTAAAATAAAATAATAATAAAATATGGCTATCCCAACATGGTTTGAAATTACTTTTATTTTTATTTACAAAAAATAGCATCAGACACATTATTGTCAACAACAAAAATGTCTAGCAATAATAATTCCATGTTCTAATAGCGTTTCAAAGTTAGTGAAAAAAAAAACATCTTAAAATTATTTAAAAATCAATATTTTTGTGTGTAAAGGTGTGATATGCACAAATAAACGCAACGTTTACCAGCAGCCAGGTAGCCCGCACGTTGTTCAGAAGAACATAAGGATATATAAAAACTGGCTCATTAAAATTCACCTTCGAAACCGTTGCTAGCTCTTAGGCGAATAGTTACACTAAGTGATAGTTGACGTGTCGACGCAGTAATTGTATTTTTTATCTTTATATTTTTCTTCAATACAATGGAGTGTGAAAAGTTTTAATAAAAGTAGAAGATAGTTACGATAAAGTAAGTGGTAGAGATGATTATTTAATTTTATTTTTACGTATTGTGCATGTGCAAAGCCTATGTATAGTAGGTTAGGTGTCGTGACAGAGAAAAAGAGAGAGAGACAGTGTATATAATATATACATACTCGTACATAATTTTTTCATTTCAATAGCAAACCAACTCGAGGATTGATGTATTAACTTTTATTAACTTAATTATCCCAGATCATTCAGTGTTTAATTTATCATTATCTACTTTATAAATATATTTTATCGTAAAATTTTGAAAGTTTAATGTTTCAAAATCATTTTTTTTCCTCATAAGTGCTTCCGCTGCGTGTTAGCGTTAGCCCAAAGTAATTCTTCCACGCGAACGAAGTCGCCTGCAGAAGCTAGTCCATTATACATTCACATCTATACATTGTAATCCAAAGGTAAAATCACCCATGTGGTCTGAAGTTTTTATTAAATGTATATATTACCATATTAGTTGGCCTTACCCTAGTCGGACACAATTACTATGTCATGCCGCTATCACAATCCTTATGTCTTATTTATCTAAGTGTATTAAACACCGTTCGATTTTCTCAAAAGCAGTCCCCAAGTACGCTTCTTGCTTAAGTAATTTGTATTAATACAAAGATTCTCAAATATCGAAAACTTATTTACAACATACAAGTCACAGTACTTCACATTTGTTTACCTATAGATACCTAAACATAACTAAATAATTGTCAAACTAATTAAATACATACAATTACGTAATATAATACAAAGCGTTAAATTTAATGGTTTTCTTTTACTTTATTTTTGGCAACCAATACTATAGTAGGTTATTACTTACATTTTCGAGAAGGTAATGATATTGAAGGTGGTAGAGCCACGCTGTAGCTATTATTAGTTTCAGCATGAATGGGTCGGCTCGCCCGGGGTACTACCACCCTCTCACAGAACACCGACGTGAAGTAACAGTGCTTGCATTGTTGTGTTTCGTTCGGTCAGTGAGAGCGCCGGAGGCCCACCTCCGTCCCCCCTTTCCCTTCCCCATTCTCATTTCCCTAGCACTCTCCCAAACACAGGCTGGCAACGCATTTTCTACTCTCCTGGTGTTGCTTGTGGCTATGGATGGTGGTGATCACTTAACATCAGGTGACCCATCTGTTCGTTTGCCTGCTTTTGACATAAAAAAAATACTTTTTTGCTATCATTTCAATGAACTAACAAGATGGTGGACGTCTTGTTAGAACTTTCCAGGGAGGTGTTATCGCAAGTCAGAATTCATGCTCCGTGGCATTATTTCCCATCTAATTCACTTGTGCACAATAACCAAACTATATTACGTAAAACGCCACCGATATTATAAAATATAGTGCCAAATAACGCTACATGACATTCCAAGATCTCGTCAAAAAGTCCCATTGAATGGTTAGTTAGATTTAATTTATGGAACTACTTATTAGCACGGCAATAGCACTAGCTGGCATCTTAGGTGTCTTATGTCTAGGCCCTTTAGGCTAACAATGACACTCATATCGAACACAAAAAAATCTAAACACTGATAAATAGATTCTTAATACCAGATTTTTAACCTGAAGAAGTCAGCTATTCAGCAATAAATGAAGCTCTACTCACATTTAATCATAATGCTTTCCTTCACTAAAGGGATTTAATGCTTGTTGTGATATTAAGATTTGAAAATATTCTTAGATACCAAAGTTTTCAAAGTTCTTTGAGACGATAAGGGCAAATATTGAACGGCTTCAGACAAAGTTAATTACAATTATTCTTAATGGAATATTTGAAATAATGTAATTAACAGAAAGTAATTATGGACAGCTTGAAGCGTGTCTAGTAATCTATACTATTATAAAGCTGGAGGGTTTGTTTGTTTGGTTGAGCGCGCTAATCTCAGAAACTACTGGTCCCATTTGAAAAATTATTTCAGTGTTATATAGCTGATTTATCGAGGAAGGCTTTAGGCTATATTGTTACTCTAAGACTAATAAAAGCTGAGTCTCAATGAAGAATGTTTCAAAATCGGGGTTTTGTCCCTTTTGAGAGCTTTCGCTACGTACTATTGGTACTATTAGTTCAAAGTAACTATTCCACCCGGCGAAGTCGTGGGAAGGAGCTAGTTATTCATATGACGTTTATTATATTTATTTAATGGATGAGAAGTTGATCACAATCTTATCTACTTATTTAATACTAGCTGAATGATTTATCAAGTTGAATACCGAGTATGGAAAAGTGTGCGTTTCATTTACAATTTCACACGATTATCTATTTCTTTGGGTTTACTTTTTAGACTCTTGGTCCTGATTAAGAAAACAAACACCACGATAACTTAATACAAAGTTATTAAAGTTTTAAGAATCTATGATTTACATAAAAAATTAAGGTCCCTGAACTACCAGATACAACATATTTTTAAACATATGAAATCTTAAGTATTGAGTAGTGTTTCATGTACTTAGAACGCTTACGCATTCACAGAGTTTGAGTCTGAGGCCTGTGTTAAGAAAGTGAGAAAGGTGACTAAAATAGGAGCTACCTTACTTAAATGGGTGATTATTAAATATGCTATTTATAATATCACTCTAAAGTAGTATCCAGTATCACCAGACATTTTCCGAAGGTCACAACTTCTGGCAGACGCTTTAAAGCAGGCAGAAAAATGAACAGACTGATTGTAAGGGCCAAACATTCCGTCAGACATGAAAAATAGACAAGCATATGAAACACTGCTCAGGTTTAAGGTTTAATTTTTTTTAATACTATTGGCGGCAAATGAACATGCGGGTCACCTGATGGTAAGTGATCACCGCCGTCCATAGACACCTGTGACACGAGAAGAATCACAGATGCGTTATATTTAAAAATAAATTGTGTCTGGTAGTTCTGAGATCTTGGGCTATAAACACTACGCATTCAGGAATGTCTGTTTTCTTGCCGTAAACAAGTGGACTAGCGGTATGGGACTTATGTTTTTCTTCTGTCCATAAAATATATCATTAGTTAAATATTTTTTACTGGACTATATATTTTTCGTTATTTCACAATATGTAAGTATATGTCGTAATCGATCAACGCAATAACATACGTTATCAAAAGCACTTTCGTTATCGACTTTGATTAACTAATAATGTTAAAGAGAGAATCAATAAAAAAGATAGCACGTATCATCGCGTGTACCTATTTAAAACGGTATACTAATGGATTTAGATGAGATTGCAAAATAAGTTTCGCTAATGTCATCGTTCCCTATAATTTATCTTCCTGCTTTGTTTTCCAGTGATAGAAATGTTATATAACTCATATAGGGTGATGTCTCAAATTTTTATCAGACACTAGCTTCTGCCCGCGACTTCGTCCGCGTAGAATAGTACCTTTGGGCTAACGTTAACACCCAGAAAAAAAACCCGATTTTGAAACTTTCTCGATTGGTGCCTTTTGGTCTTACTGTAATGATGTATAGCCTATAGCTTTCTCGATAAATGAGCTATCTAAAACTGAAACAATTTTTAAAATCGGACCAGTAGTTCCTCCTGTGATTAGCGTACTCAACCTACTAAACAAACAAACCCTCTAGCTTTATAATATTAGTATAGATTACTACGATTCCTCTCGTACTTAACTCCAGGCGTCATTCAAATTACATTTTTGATAGAGTGGACCGATTGTAATGAAATAACAACTAAGTTACTCCTGAGCGTATGCTTTATTTTACTGCTAAAGTTCTGGGTGCACAATAAAACCTTAGCAAGAAAATCATAAAGCATATCCTGGAGTGTAACTTAGTCTTTGTTTCATTAAAATCGGTCCACTCTATAAAACGTTATTGTGATTTGAATCACGGCTGGAGTTAACTAAGTACGAGAGAAAAGTAGATAATATATTGAGATGATTTTATTAGTTAATGCTGTTTTACTTTAGGTTCCACGCGGACGGAGTCGTGGGCACAGCTAGTATAAAATAACACATACAAAACATAACCTGAAATTCCGATTTATCAAATGAAAAAAAAAAATCTCACGCCATAAAACTAAGTACTACTTTATTATAGAACTAACTGACCCGTGCCCACTTCGTTGGGCGGTAATAGACATTATCGAGCTACAACTTTTTTCTAGAACTCAATCATATATCTCTCAAGGCAACGTTCGTAAGAAACGTTTTCATTTGACCATTTTTTCTCCGACTCCCCAGATATTACCCCCTAGAGCCTCACAAACTTTACCTCTTTATAATATAAATAATATAATTAATTAATAGCTTCTGCCCACGACTACGTACGCGTGGAATAGTTATTTTGGGCTCACACGCAGCGGAAGATCTCAAAAGGAAAAAAAAAACGATTTTAAACCATTCTTCATTGTTGCTCCGCTCCTATTTGTGTTATCGTGATGATATATAGCCTATGACACTCACAGATAACGTGGCTTTCTATTGATAAAGGAATTTTCAAAATCGGTTTAGTAGTTACTGAGATTACCCCCTACAACGTCACAAACCCACAAACTTTACTTCTTTATAATATTAGTATAGATTAACTAGCGGGCCTGGCGGACATTTTCCTTTTTTTTTTTTTAACGTGGGGAAATCCCTTATGGATACGTCACCCTCCCGGGGGAGAGGGTGGGTTATGTCCGAGTCACACGGACTAAAACCCCACGGTGCACGTCTGCCGCTATAGTTGGGGTGGCACGAGATCTCTATAGACTTAATCGTGCCGCCCCAGCGGTTGGCCCAGCAGTGAAAGCGCCGCCACCGGGCCCCGTCTTGTGAGGAGACAGTCGGGTACACACCGGCCGTCTCCTCCGTCCGCCGGACCTGTGCAATGGGAAAATGGGTCCCCCGACCCATCCTCTCCGGTCCAGCTACGGTGGGAGGAGGCGATCAAACTGCCGCCTCCTCCTGCCTGTCCTCCGTTGGCGGAGAGGGTCACTTTGAGGATCTTGCTCACGAACCCTCTCCTTCCATCTCCTCTCCCCCTTTCCCCCAAACACAGGCTGGCAACGCACTTACGACTCCCCTGGTATTGTTAGTGTCTATGGACGGTGGTCACCACTTAACATCAGGTGAGCCATCAGTTCATTTGGCTCCTATGACTTAAAAAAAAAAAGATAATTTTAAAACCTTGACAAATTATATACTTAAACCTTTCTCATGAATCTAGTGGTGAAAACCGCGTGAAAATCCGTTCAGTAGTTTAGTAGTTTTTGAGTTTATCGTGAACAGACAGACAGACAGATAAACAAACGTGGCAGAATACTTCGTTTTATAGAATGTGATGATAACTAATTAATTTATCACTAAAAGCAATATTTTTTGAGTCAACCTTAAAAAAATTCAAACCGTTTATAAATAATGAACCAAAGGAGAGAGCGACGACTACAAGACGACCTCTGTTTAATTAAATTTTCCGAGAAGAATATTTTTACAAGTTATAAGAAATATAAAAACATTCTAGAAATTTCGCTTCAACGTTTGAAGTCTGCATGAATACGGTCTTGATATTAAGACTAACAGCGACAGACATATATTATATACTATGTGATATATGCTCTAAAGAAATCACGTATTGTGCTTATTAATATTGTAGGTGGTAGAGCCACGCTGAAGCTATTAATGGTTTCAGCATGAATGGGTCGGCGCGCCCGGGGTAATACCGCCGCCCTCTCACAGAAAACCGACGTGAAGTAACAGTGCTTGCATTGTTGCGTTCCGTGCGGTCAGTGAGCGCGCTGGAGGCCCTCCTCCCTTTCCCCCTTCCCTTCCTCCCCTCCAACACAGTCCGGCAACGCACTTGCAACTCCCCTGATGTTGCAAGTGTCTATGGACGGTGGTGATCACTTAACATAAATTAAAGTTATACATATAAATATAAATAATATATATGATGCATGAAGCGACAATGGCTTAGTTGATGTAGTATTTTAATACCGCGTCGCCTGATGTACATTCTTTGCAACCAAGTGGGAACTTTTAGTGAAGGAGAATCAAATCGTAAGATGGTGGCTTTTTAAAACCCACATCTTTAACTACCACCCTCAAATTTAAAGTTAGTTACCAAGCATCTGTTGGTCTGTTTCGGCAGCTACACTTGAAAGCAAGTCTTCTTCTAGGTTCAGCATGTTAACCATTCATACCACATCGTTATTTAACAACAGGTGAGGTTGTGGTCAAATCCGAAAACCTATATAGAATTTCCTTTACAAAGTAATGGAATAACTGTGTTCCCTTTTGAATTCTTAAATTAATTACAATCTGAATTATTTAAATTTCATAATTTGTATATTAAAATTACTTATATTATTCTGGTTTTCACATCTAACGTTACTTTGAGCAATAAATACATACATTTTTGAGATGGGAGTTCATTTCAAAGAACCGACGTACGTGGAAAAAACTCACGTGAAAATCTCACGGTAGACGACTTCAAACCATCGAGATGACATGTATAGAATTAGAAATTGTGTTGAGTCGTTCGGTAATAGCAGCAGCAGGTATCAGTCCGAACAGCTATTCAGAACACTCTCCGTGATAGATCTTAAAATACGTCATAGAATACTGGAGTTTGTTACGGTTTGAGTGATATTCTAGTATTCTGGTATTTAATAAAATGATACCTACTATTTGTAAATCTGTCATTTATTCATATAGAAATACAATGTAGTAATTATACAGTGTAGAAGTGAAGTCTAAAATAATCGAAATCATCACAAGTAAGGAGATTAAAATTTTTGTATCATACTTTTTGCTTGAAATATCCAAATATGTTCCGGGATTTTTGGCAATCCTATAGAAGTACTGTATCGCTTATTGGTAGAGAAATAAATTTTATCCGATAACGTAACGTAACAACTCATCGTCAAGCTTTGAGTAAACAACGAAAATGTTAAATTTTCTATTCTATATTTTATATTTGGAAATAGAAACAATAGTTCTTATAATTATCTTGTTAGTTTCTTTTATGCTATTACAATAAAGGTATACTGTAACTAGCAATAAAAATATACAAAAGCGTACTTTTGCTATTGTCTATTTATTTATAACTAGCCGACCCGTGCCCACTTCGTTGGGCGGTAATAGGCATTATCAAGCTACAACTTTTCTCTAGAACTCAATCATATATATCTCATAATGAAGGCAGCGTTCGTAAGAAACGTTTTCGTTCGACCAGTTTTCTCCGACTCCCCAGATATTACCCCCTACAAGCTCACAAACTTTACCTTTTTATAATATTACTATAGATAATATAATTAGTTAATAGCTTGTGTCCGCGACTTCGTACGCGTGGAATAGTTATTTTGGGCTAAGACGCAATGGAAGCTCTCAAAAAGAAAAAGAGCCCCGATTTTATATCATTTTTCATCTGTGCTCCGCTCCTATTAACCTTAGCGTGATAATATATAGCCTATAACCATTCTCGATGAATGAGCTATATAACACTGAAAGAATTATTCAAATCGGACCAGTAGTACCTGAGATTACCCTTTACAACGTCACAAACTCACAACGTCACAAACTTTACCTCTTTATAATATTAGTATAGATATATAGATAATCCACAGTCTGCTTAATAATTTCAATGTGCTTGTGTAGTTGTATTGAAAAAATGTATATTTTTGATAATTCAATCTGATAGTGAAGTTAACTCTTCAGTTTTCTGGAGCGCTATACAAAAACAATGATTTTGATGAGAATATATATAAATTATATAAATTGGTATATATATATTTATCGGCATACATATCGATATACACTATCGGCTGACGGTAAAGGAAAACATCGCGAGGAAACCTGAACCTGAGAAATATTCTTGTAGTACTACTGTATGTGGGACAAATATAGAACTGTGGAGTTCTCAGAGTTTGAAATCGCCAATACGTCGTGGGCTGGCGTGGTGATTACGCCCATACCTTCCTTCGGGAAGAGGCCTATGACCCTGCAGTGGGTCTCTTACAGGCTGATGATGATAATGATATATAAATAAGAATGCGAATTTGTTTGTTACGCTTTCAAGTCCTAAATACTCAACCGATAGTCATTAAATTTTGCACATAAGATATCAGGCGTACAACAATTCTTTTTTGGGATTAGGATACCTTTCATCAAGAAAAATATACTGTTCCCGAGGTATAAATCAAGTATATTTTACGCGAGCGAAACCACGAGCAAAAGCTAGTAAGTATTTACTACAGTTACTTGATAAGCTTGAATTACAAACAAAATACAAAATTTACTACAGTAATTGGAGTAAGCTCATTCCCATAAACTAAAACATACATGTACAAAGATATTATATGCGTCAAGAAAAATAACTCGGAACTCAAAGTAGCTTAAGTAAGAAATTAAACATTGTACTATAGTTTGTGAATTAATTATTGATATAGAGATTAAGACTTAACTCTTTTTATTTTATATATAATCCAGGGTTTTTTGAAAACAAATATAATATTACACAGAAAACCCAGAAACAATAATTTTTGTATGGTAATAAAGCATATTTCAAAACCCGTCTGACAGTTACCACTTTCAAAGTGGATATATCTTGTCAAGAATCCATGAATTATGAAGTAGTCTTCCTTTAGATTTATTAACCTCCTGCCATCTTAGAGCACGTCTGATAACCTCGTTTGAGATTGTGATCAAATATTGAACATACGACAAATAAAATAAAAATATTTTTATTGTATTTTATTAATATTGTTATTTAATAGTGGATAGGAACGTAGGACATGCGTTAGATAAACTTGCATATACATTCATATATCCACAGGAATACTTAAAAAACACAGTGTTAAACCTTCCCAAACACATAAGCACTATAAGCAAAATGTAATAACTGAGGCGTTATAATTTTTAATGAATCAAGTCTAATTTAAATCGTTTATAATAAGTTCTTTCGTTTTTTAAGATTTTCAGTGTTTATATATCGTAAATGAGATCCAAATTTTACTGTTCATAAGATTATTAGTTTTTTTTTTTATGATCTTCAAAGATGTATAATTATTACTTCGTAACTAGCAGAATAAAACTGTATAATGTTATTTTTTTATTATATGTTTTAAATTTGTTGTGAAGTAATATACATATAACAAGTAAATAAATTATGTTACGTACCAAATATCTATATACAGCAAATGGTACGTATTCCAACATAACGAAAACGTCTGCCACGGCGAGCCATTTCAAGAGACGGTTAATGGGGGTCGCTGCGAGATCACGACGCGTCAGAACTGCCACGTTCAGAGCATTCGCTAAACTTCCGAAGAAACATACCTGTAACAATAACCGTTTTAACAACAGATGTCTTTTTGACATAAGTTATGAAGCCCTATGTTTGGCTTAGTTAGCTTGTTTGGCTTTTGTCGTTGAAATCAACAACCAAGGTATATATCATAATATTGAACTTGGCTCTCATTTCACATTATGTTTTTGATGAGATATCATTACTTTTTGTACAGAAATTATTAATAGTTTTTATCTACAGATGTAATAAAAATGAAGTGTCTGTATGTAATATCAAAATAATAAAAAAAATACTGTTTGGGTATGAGAGTATACAAGATACTGATAACAAAAATGCAATTTTTAAAACGTTTGTTGGGTCTGTCTGTTTGTTTCAGGTAATCACCGAAACGGCTGGACCGATTTTTACAAAAATTTCACTGGCAGATAGCTGAAATTACAGCGGTTTACTAAGGCTAAATTAGACTAGCTGTTAACCGCAGGTTCGTCCGCATTGCTATCTCCAAAACGTTTAAACCGATTTTCACGAAACTTTCACCAATAGCGGACATTATAAAAAGTAATTTAGTCTATTTTAATTTAGACTAACTGTTAACCCTGTCTTCGTCTGCAGTACTATATAACGGTAACGGTAACGGTTGGAATAATTTTCATCGGACTTTCACTGGCAGATAGCTGACCTTATAACAAGTAATATAGGTTATTCTATTTTAGACTAGCTGTTAATCACGACTTCGTCCGTATGAAATCTAGCAAAAAATATGTTGTTCACTGTAAACATGTACGTAAGACGTGCATTGTACTGGACTCCAAGAATAAATATAATTAAAATTCATATATCTGTATCTATGTATGTAATTTGTATTATATTGTATTTGTTATTGTCCAAACATGTTGCTGATGATAAATCTCATTTGCACACTGTTAGTATTATATATCTAATGTATACGTTACATATTAATGTAAGAGGCGTACGTGTCGTACTTACAATTGTTTTTAGAGAGCAGTTCTATAATTGTACATGGTCTCACAATTTTATATTTCTTTGAATCAATTTTATAAAACGTCTGTGGACTGCCTATACCTCTAGTATATAATAAAATGATAAAAAATTACTAGTTTCTTTCCCTTGTATTCACCCAACTACCTATCTGGGTGCCAAATTTGAACTTTCTAGGTCATCTGGAACTGGGTGAGAATTTTGGTTTATAGGTCAAACAGTGATAAAAATGACGTTTTTGAGACGTTAATATTTAAATGACTGTTTTATTTGTGTTTATAAAATTTGGAGCACATATATTTCTCGCAAGTGTTTATGTGAAATAGTTTTTGATATACGAGGGGCTCAAAAGTGGCTCTAAATGGTTCGTGTAATATTATTATACACGGTAGCGCGCTATCGATATTCTGTTAGCTCGAAATTGGTATGACACGTTACCGTGTATCTAGATAAATGTTATCGTATCATGAGGACAAATAAACGTTATACAACAACCAATAGGTGTGAACGGAAGACTTTAGGTTACACGCTCTCAAAAACACGATACGATCAACGAATATTTATTTCAATGCCGTGTTATTGCTCCAAATTGCAATATGCAAAAGGTATCAGTATAACAATTTATAACAACACTTGGTTTTAAATAACACGACAACGTGGTTCGTTATAGATATACAGCTGTCTTTGTCTTCCATATTCATACTAGTTGACTCGGCCACGCGTTGCTGTAGCTCAGTAATAACTAATGTGATAACATGTTGAATTGAAATTATGATAAATTATTTTCAAAATTAAACATAGTGCCATCTGTGAGGTACCTATAACAGACGGTCCTACAGTTCTCTGTTAACAAACTAATTTAAAGCGCAATCTATTCGAGACTCATGAAACTTAAAAACAATAATCAACATTGACAATCATTTAATTCGTAATTAAAAAATATTGAGGCCATTAATCAAAATATAAATTATCCTATCTCTGAAGTTGGACCAAATTATAAATGAATGCCAACTTTCATGAAGATCGGTGGAATCGTTTCGGAGTTCATCATGGAGAACCATAATGACAATGGATTTTTATATATTAAGATATAGATAAAATATGTGTGGTGTAACCAGAATGGATAAGCTTAAAAATGAATTTATCAGAGGAAGTTTGAAAATAGCACAAATGACACAGAAGTAAAAGAGTAATAGGCTAGCATAGTTGTACATGTCATGACGAGAGAGGAATATCTTCTAACTGAAAAATTTAGAGCATGAGGATGAAAGGATAGCGTAATACAGAAAGACCGAAAAAGGTATTGATGAATTGTGTGAAGAATGACATGTGTATAAAAGGTATGATTACTAAGATGATATGTAACAGAAGAGAATGGAAGAGAAAACATGTGCCGATCGTATTTAGGTGGGATAATGGTAAAAAGATTCATAGCATATAATATATGCTATGAATCTTTTCATACATTATCTTTATTGGATTTAAACTAACAAAATACATATTATGTATATGACATGTACAACTATGTTAGCCTATTACTCTTTTACTTCTGTGTCATTTGTGCTATTTTCAAACTTCCTCTGATAAATTCATTTTTAAGCTTATCCATTCTGGTTACACCACACATATTTTATCTATATCTTAATATATAAAAATCAATTGTCATTATGGTTCTCCATGATGAACTCCGAAACGATTCCACCGATCTTTATTGGATTTAAACTAACAAAATACATATACATAATATGTATTTTGTTAGTTTAAATCCAATAAAAATAATGTATGAAAATTGGTTAATTCCGTTAATGATTGCCTAAATGAATTATCTTCATTTTCCTTCTCAAAATGTATTTTCTTAGCTATTCGACGTACAATACGATTATTTACTCCGTCCGACAGAACATGCCAAATTGAATCAAATATATTTGCTTAAACAATTGTATTGACGCTACTTTTGTTTGTTTTATACATCGAACAGTAAATAGAATCGCTGAACCGAGCAGATTAGGTATTATTACATTAAAAACAATGCTTGAGAATATAAATTAGTCTTTATTAGATATTGTGGAGATATGTTCGTTTAGTCTTACTTAACACTATTCTTGGTGTTTGAATTACTTTGTGTAGGTACACGATTTTTTAAGATTTCAAAGTGTAAAACCGTAACAAATATACAAACTCCTTTTCGTATCTATATATTTAAGTGTATCTGATATAAAATGACGATGTTAAATGAATTAATCTATACCAATATTATAAAGAGGTCAAGTTTGTGAGTTTGTAGGGGGGTTGCAATCTCAGGAACTACTGGTCCAATTTGAAAAATTATTTCAGTGTTATATAGCTCATTTACCGAGGATGGTTATAGGCTAATATTATAAAGAGGTAAAGTTTGTGAGTTTGTGAAGTTGTAAGCGGTAATCTCAGGAACTACTAGTCTGATTTGAAAAATTCTTTCAGTTCTTTATAGCTAATTTATCGAGGAAGTTTATAGGCTATATGTAGATTATAGGTAATATATCATCACGCTAAGACCAATAGGAGCGGAGCACTAATGCAGAATGTTTCAAAATCGGAGATTTTTTCCTCTTGATAGCTTCCGCTGCGTGTTAGCGTAAGCTCAAAGTAACTATTCCACGTGGACGAAGTCGTGGGCACAGGCTAGTAGGTAATAAAGTAAATCTGACTAATTCTAAAGTGCAACTGCTATAAAACATACTAAAAGATTCTTGGTGACAAAATTTCAACTCGAGAGTGGTGGCTTACCTGACGGATATTAGAGAAGTCCCTTCCACTATAGTTAAAATAATAAAGGACCTTACATACAATAATTCTGTAATGTCAAAGCTTTGTTTTTGTAGTATTTTAACGTTAATACTTTGTATGTAAAACAATAAGGAATTAAAACCGGTAAAAGTAAACGAAAAGAGACATATTTTGGTAAATACATATTAAACATGTGCATGAATAAATAAAACTGAAACGTCTATTTCTAATGTCAAATAACAGCTTTTCACTGAATGGATATGAAAGCGTATATGGTACTTATAACAAAAGATTAGTTTTTAAAATTTTTGTCCGACTGTCTGCCTGTTCGTACTAATCTCGAAAACGCTTAGACCGATTTTAACGGGATTTTCACTGGCAGATAGCTGATGTTATAAGGAGTAACGCGGGCTTCGCTGCACCCAATACCGGGCACAACAAAAAACAATAGGGTTTCACGTAAATATGATAAACTAAAGAAACACTTTGCTATTCCAAAAAAGTTAAATACATCTTGAATACTTGGTTTAAAAAGTTAGGATACTTTCGTATTAAATGCACCGCGCTCGCCAAACCTTCGACATCTTGCTCTTTTATCCCGGTTAGATTAGGCAAGCTTAGACGTCCAAAATGGATAATGCGAGCTTGCCGCAGCAACAAACGGCGATATGCATTTAATATGAAAGTACCCAAACTTTTTTAAACCAAGTATTCAATACATGTTTAAGTTTTTTGTAATAATACGGACTTTAACGGAAATTAACTTTAAATAAAATGATATTTATTGTCTTGGTGGTGGCGTGGCCGAGGAACCTTCTGGATGAATGGCGCGGTATTTGCATATGATGTCACAGACTTGCTGACATTATATCCAGGGATTGGTGACGTGGGAGTAGACGTAGTGCCAGTTCGGCAGCTCCTGCTCCCCGGCCTATAGGTGATTGAAGGCACCATGGGGTTTTAGTCCGTGCAAGTCGGACATACCCCCCCCTCAGCTGCCCGGCTAGGGTGGCAATAGGAAGGGATTTCCTCATGTTCAAAAAAAAAAGAGGGATTGGTGACACATTTTGTACATATTTACGTCATAGTTGACCATATTGTGTCTAGGGGTTGATCTCGTAGACCAAACAATATATTGTTTACCATTTCCCAGCCGAACACCTGACGATATGCATATTTGTATATCAAAATATTACGCAGTTATGTATTTATGTATGTTTATATTATACTTTCCGGGCTCCGTAATAGTTTCTAGGACTATAAGGTCTTCTTAATTCGCATACCAGCTAGTAAAATTATATGGTGTGTAGGTGGTAGAGCCACGCTAAAGCTATTACTGGTTTCAGCATGAATGGGTTAGCTCACCCGGGGTAGTACCACCCTCTCACAGAAAACCGACGTGAAGTAACAGTGCTTACATTGTTGCGTTTCGTTCGGTAAGTGAGAGCGCCGGAGGCCATGTCCCCTCTTCCCACTTCCTTCCCTCCCCAAACACAGGCTGGCAACGCACTTGCCGACTCCCCTGGTGTTGCTAATCTCTATGGCCGGCTGCGATCACTTACCATCAGGTGACCCGCCTGTTCGTTTGCCATAATAAAATATTATATTAAAAAAATGGTAAGACGGAACTCTTGATACTCGAGTCCGTGACACCCTTGACCGTTTTTTAAATTAAAATTACAAATAAAGATGAACAGCATTATTCTTACAAAATGAATCAGTATCGTGAGCTATTATTTACCGAGACGGTTACGGTTTTATGAGTAGGCTCTGAAATAATTTTCTATTTCTTGCTATTTTATATTACCGTCATAAACAAAATAACTTGAAATTCAAGTCAAGCTTTAAAGCGATTTTCATATCCCTTAATTTTGACCATAAAGATCCATTATGGCCATATTTTATGACGTTTTAATCTTTCGTCATTCAAGCCGAAGACATTATACATATTTGAACACACATGTCCATTTACGCTTGATCCGATGAAGCGTAAATATGATAATGGCCTTTTTAATGGCTGAATCGTGTGAGTAATTAATGGATAATGACGGCTTGAAACAGTATAATCGATATAGGGCGTTTTCAGAACGACCTATAATATAATTTTGTGCATGGCACAGAAACACCCAAAGTTTTGCATGTTTTGAAAAAGGGATTTGGTCACAAATGTAGTTTCCAGTAAAATTTAATAACCAACGAACTTTATTGAAATTATTCAAACTAGTGGGCGCCCAGAGGACGACATTCGACCATAGTTCATTGATTTTTTAAAGTTTGAATTTTATTAGGGTTCTTTTGTCAAAGGGTATTATGTTATAATATCATTGTAGAATGTAGAATGAAAAAGGGTAGTTGGAACGTAAGAGTAAAATAATACATACAGTCGAGCATAGCAACCTCCTTCACAACCTTTTTTGAAGTCAACAGATGTCAAAATGTCTTTTTTATTTACATGTGTGTATATGTTGTGTAAAATTTAAGTAATAGTGTGAGTAATGCATATTTTAATTAATTTAATGTACTTCTAATGCATTTTATATAAAATAAATAGCTTTCTGCATTTCTCCTCCGTATAAACTTTAACTATGCCAAATTTCACGTTCATCCGTTCGCCCAATTCCGTTAAAAAGGGATACAAAGTTTAGGCTTCACGTATTAATATATATGATGATAACTATTAACCCAGCGTTTCATTACGAGGTATTATTACATTGTCCCACGATTCGTTGAATTTCCTGCAATTTATATGGTACTATTTTTTTAAGTATCCTTAGTATTGGGCAGCAGAGGATGGATATCCCCGAGTCGCACGGACTAAAACCCCATGCTACCTTCTTACTCCTTTTGGCCAGGGAGCAGGGACTATCGACAGACATAGGTCTGTTCCTCCGACACGTGTTGTCCCCTCCTAAGGGGCCCCTACTTTCTAAGTTTCTTTTTTTTTAAGAGTCACGGCAATACCTACCACCTATGATAGGTTTATTCTTGCGGTATACTCTTCTTCTTTTTATTGTTTTGACTCCGCAGAAACACTTGCCAATGTCAATATTTTGTTTCAATGGAGATTACAACATATTTTACAGAATAAGTGTCGTGTGAATATCTTTTTTTTTTTATAGTAGCATGGCAAAATGATTGCACTATGCCTGATGGTAAGCACAGTATAATCCAAAAACAATGGCAACCACCGAGTGACACACTATCCATCAATGGTCGCCGCTGTCATGCCGGCCTGCAAAAAGCTGGATATGTACAGGCTGATCACGAAATGCGACCTGTAGAAGCGAATCACTATGACGGGCTTTTTCGCCATATACATGGTGGTTGCCACCCAGTCAGGCTGTAAAACCCTACCACGCCACTTTCGCCATTGCCTCGTTCGTTATTTAGCAGGGTGCACCACGTGCAGGTGAGATTGGGTAGGGTGTCTCAAGTCTTATGATATTGTTCGACACCCCTTTCAATGTTCCAACAAGATGGTGGCTCTCTTGTTAGAACTTTCCAGGGAGTTTTTGTGGCATCTCAGAACTCATAATCCGTGGTATTAATTTCCTTTCACTGCACTTATGCACAATAACCGAACTGTATTACGTAAAACACCAGCAATTTTACAAAATATAGACTCAAATAACACAAGATTATATTGAATAAAATATAAAATCCACTACATGACAGACCAAAATCCGACCAAAAACCTCCTGCGGCACACTCAAGGGTTTTTTTTTTTCTCGAACTGACTACGCTATTGACCTAGCAAGGTCTTAACAGCTTCACCGGACTACCTCAAGGGTTAACGTGTTATATTTTCAAGTAAGAAATAATGGGTGATATAGGTATTGGTTAAACAAGTAAACTTAGTTAAAGATAAAAACATTCTATATACTTTATTAAATATAGGACGATTCGTCTATATTACAAATCTATTTGTTTGTTTGTTACGCTTCAACCAATCACCATGATATTTTGCATACACATAGTCAGGGATGTAAAAAGAGACATAGGGTTAGGTACTGTTGCCGAGGGGGTATTAAAATTTATATTAGCATGAGCGAAGCCGCGAGCAAAAACTAGTTATTAATACATCGCAAATTAGGTATGTTTCTTTTTTAATTACCAAATTGTAGAAATTTTAAGATGTTTAGAACTGTAGGAGTCTAAACTGACTTGAACAGCGTATTAATAAGACTCGGAATGCGCAAAACAGACTGTTTAATTTTAACTCCATATATGGTATTTATACACATAAGAGATCATTCAATTGTTTCAATGACATATTCTATTTACAACTAGCTATACCCGCAGCTCCGCACGCGTTTTTTTAAAATTGTATTAAAGAAATATAAAACTGTGAGACCATGTACAATTATAGAAATGCTCTTTAAAAACAATTGTAAGTACGACACGCACGCCGCCTATAGTTACATGTAACGTATACATTAGATATATAAATACTACCAGTGTGTGAAATGAAGTTTATCATCAGCAACATATTTGGAACTTTAACCCACCATATAACTACCTCAGTGCTCACTTACACTGTATAAGGAACTAATGAAACAATGACTTAAAGATATTATGATGACATAATATGCCCATATTGTTAATAAGTAATACGTTTATGGTCTTTTTATCTTATCTTTTTAGTAAGACCCCTTTTATCATCAAATTTCCTATTAATAATTATATTGTTGAATTGTATACAATTAATGAGCGGACGTCTTGAAATCTTGCATAAATATAAATCAAGATATAAAACTTTATATCTGTCTAAGCAGTTTTTAATATTCGACAATTTAAATAGTGCTCATTGACTTGGATACAATATTCTTATATGGTTACTATGGTTGCCGAGTTATGTAGACAAAAGCGCGATAAAGACAATATAATTCAAATTACATACATAGGTACAGATATATGAATTTCGATTATATTTATTCTTGGAGTCCAGTACAATATCTTATGCACATGTTTACAGTGAACAATATATATTTTGCAAAATATCATGAGGACGAAGTCTCGGGTAATAGATAGTCTAAAATAGAATAACTTAAATTACTTCCTATAAGGTCAGCGATGTGCCAGTGAAAGTCCCGTGAAAATTGGTCAAATCGTTTTGGACATAGCACTATGGGCGAAGCGACGGTTAACAGCTAGTCTAAATTAAAATAAACTTAATGACTTTTTATAATGTCCGCTATCTGCCAGTAAAAGTCCCGTGGAAATCGGTCCAACCGTTTTGAAGATAGCATTGCAGACGAAGCCGCGGTTAACAGCTAGTCTAATTTAAAGTGGCCTAAGTAACCCGCTGTATTTTTTTCTATCCGCCAGTGAATTTTTTGTCAAAATTGGTCCAGCCGTTTCGGAGATTATCCAGAACAAACAAACGGACAGACAGACTGACAAATTTTTTAAAAATTGCACTTTTGTTATCAGTTGCGTGTATACTTTCGTACCCAATCAGTTAAAAAATGTTATTTGATATTACATACAGACACTTCATTTTTATTATATGTATGTATAGAAGAAGATATAGATAGACGATAGATATAGATAAATTCAAACGTTCCAGCCAGTCTGCCAAAGAGGATGGCATACTCGAGAGCTACAGAACTATATATAATATACTATGTTTAATAAACACTATACCTACACCCAAAATTCGTTTATCAATAAACAAGAATTTTTTTTTTGAGATACGTAAGATTTTACTAAGTACGTGTGGGTTTAGTTACGGTGTTAACACCGGTATACAATGCCCTTCACCATCTTTTGAGGGATTATTCTGCTTTAAACGGTACGAATAAAAGTAAATGTATTTTATTTTTTGCCACGCCTTTGATAGCTAGATTCTCGATAGTAATACCCTTTGAAATTAATATATGAGACTAGCTTTTGCCGGCGATTTCGTCAGCTTGAAATAGTTACTTTGGCCTAGCGCTAACACGCAGTGGAAGCTCTCCAAAAGAAAAAAAAACCCAATTTTGAAAAATTCTTCGTTGGTGCTCCGGTCCTATTACTCTTAGCGTCATGATATATATAGCCTTCCTCGATAAATGAGCTATGTAACACACAAATATTTTTTCTAATCGGACCCTACTGAGATTAGCGCGTTCAACCAACCAAACAAACAAACCCTCCAGCTTTATAATATTAGAATAGAAGTATATGTATTAAGGGCAAAATAATATATCATGTGATATGAATTTGTGCACAATTAAAATGTAAGAATTAAATGAAATTTAGTGGAAATAGCTCTTACATAAACAGTTTGCACAAACAACGTAGTGGAATACCAAGCAGATAGTCTTATTTCTATTTTATAGGCGCTGTAAGTAATTTATAATGGACGTGTTGATAAACGAATGCGTAGGAAGTAAATACAATTTTTTAAGCACGAATATTCTGAACGTAGTACTTATGGATAGCTATCAAATACGTCGACAAAATATGTTAATAGTTTTATGTAACCGTTATGAAATACTAGCTTTTACTAGCATGTTCCCTCGCGTTAGTGTAGATTTGACATATCTCGAGATAAATTTTTTCTGCGTTAGAGGTCCTGTTCTGTACCCCTGCTAACCTTGTGTATATGAAAATTGTCTTCAAGATAGTATCATAGTGTTCCGGTAACATATTTTCAAGTATATTTTCTAAGGAATCGTCTTTTTTCGATCGCGCCATCTTTGTTTGCGTTGTCATTCATTCCATTTCATATCTGTCAACTCTTTATAAATACTAGTGATAATCTAGAATATTGAAAATCGAACTTAACGAACGATATTATAAAAGGTACCAGTGGTCGTCATATTTTTCAGGCCCATACAACTATGTGAGTTTTCGGCTCGCCCGGGGTAGTACCACCCTCTCATAGAAAACCCACGTGAAGTAACAGTGCTTGCATTGTTGCGTTTCGTTCGGTCAGTGAGAGCGCCGGAGGCCCACCTTCCCTCCCCTCTTCTCCTCTCCCTCTACCTCCCCTAATCCCTTCCCCCAAAGGGTGGCAACGCACTTGCGACTCCTCTGGTGTTGTTAGTGTCCATGGATGGTGGTGATCACTTAACAGCAGGTGACCCACCTGTTCGTTTGCCACTTATGATATTTAAAAAAATTGCGGGCCGTAAATTTATGGATTGGACAGATGATATCGCCAATCAATTGGAATATAGTATATGAGCTGTTAAAATGCGATTACTCTATAGATTTTGTATAGCGATAGCAACCAGCCTACCCGCCTCAAATGGTTAATTATTAATTGATTTCAAAGCAAGTAAATATTTAAAGTGCTGTTAGTGACGAGACTAAAACAGAGCTTATTTTAGAGAAATTTTGCCTCGAAATTATTCGTTAAAGGCGTCAACTAACCAGCTGTTTATTATTATAATCATTATGAAAGTGTTCATGAATACATAATACGTATTAAATAGTATATCAATAGTTATTTTTAATTTTTTTATTAATTATTTACTAAGAGTGTTTGGTATAATAATATATAGACAGGCCGCACAAATACCGACCAGGGGTTACACATGGCTAAAGTTTGTGACTTTGTGACGTTGTAGGGGGTAATCTCAGGAACGTTCATTTCTCATTTCGATTTCAAAAATTCTTTGAGTGTTATATAGCTCATTCATCGGGGACGGTTATAGGCTATACATCATCAAGCTAAGACCAATAGGAGTGGAGCATCAATTAAGAATGTTTCAAAATCGAGGTAAATTTTCCCCTTGAGAGCTTCCGCTGCGTGTTAGCGTTAACTCAAAGTAACTATTCCATACGGACGAAGTCGCGGGCAGAGGCTAGTATAGAAATAAAACAGCTACCAATTTTTATTGATAACAATAAAGTTTGTCAATAGATACTAAACAAAAGAGAATAAGAAAATCGGTTAAGAATCAGAGGAAAAAATAGTACTCAACTTTTTTATATTCGCTTATATATATAGAGATGAGTCATCTATATTATAATAAAACTGTAGCAGGGTCAAATCTGTACATTAAATATTTTTTGAAAATTTTGATGGGGGTAGGCTTTGTTGTCGATATAGAAGCCAAAAATAACCTTTTTAAAATTTTTGTCTGTCTGTCTGTCTGTCTGTCTGTCCCTGTGAACGCGCATCACTCTGAAAGTACTGAACAGATTTTGACGAAACTTGGCACAGTGATAACTAATGTTACGAGATTACATTTAGGATATTTTTTTTCTCATAAAATGCAAGGGATTCTCCAGGATAACGGAAGAAAGTAAAAAAAATGTAGTTCATGATATTCTTGACGAATTTTGGTAAATTTTCTTTGTGCTATATATAGCAGAAAGTTTAGCAAAAAAATTAAGCTATATTTCCATATGCTACTTTAAAAAAAAATGCCAAAAAAAGACGACCACCGTGATTCGAACCGTCGGCCCC
>MU158878.1:44158-54694 GCA_015888305.1 Antheraea pernyi | reverse complement strand
TAATTCATTTTGACATTAAATAAGACCAAAGAAAATAATAATTATTTCAGTGTGTTCACAAATTTACTAAACATAAATTATTTATCAATTAATAATTAATGTATATGTCGGGACACCGGTAAAATGGCGTCCATGTAGAAGTATGACGTCATCCATAGTGACGTCTTTGATCCATCAATCCACCAGTAATAATTAGTAATAATTAATAAAACGTAAACCGATACAGAAATACAACACTGACTATTGTTACGACGAATTATCCGTAGATGTGATTGATCAACGGTCTGAGCGAGTATATCTAGCATCTTATTTTTTTTTCTCGAACTGACTATGCTTTTATGCTATTTACCTGTTAAGGTCTTTACAGCTTCACCGGACTACTAAGGCGAGCGCTTAAGGCACTCAGCCGATTTTTGTTTTGGGTAACATACACAAGGGTGCACGCACACCTCGGCTTGGGCTGTTACCGAAAAAGACGCGTCTGTCCTAGCTAAACTATGCTAAGCTATTCATACATATATGCATTTGTGAATTATGCAATGAAAATTGCATGATTCACCAATGAATACGTGTATATCGAATTTGAAACGAACTAAAAAACTATTCGATTCAGTTCGATTGAGGGAAAAAAAGTAAACCCTCCCATAATGTGTATGTATGTGCACGTGTGTTAGAGAGATAATCTCATATGTGTGTTCAAGTGGTGTAGGTGAGTCACTGTATCGCGAAAATAATATCAAGAGGGCTCCGCACGGGGACGACCTAGGCTCGAGATATTATTGAGAACCGCGGAGTGTGCGGGAGCTAATAGGGATCGATTACAAAAGCGTGGGCGCAGCACGCATTTTATAAGATTGAATTTAAATTTACTAACGGTGTCGGCACCGAAGTCTAAAAATAGACTTAACAACAATTATTATTATTATCCTCCTCAGGCCCCGGTATGGCCGCTGAACAAGAGGTCAGTCTCTTAGAGACTGAGCTCATTAGCCTCCGCGGCTTCATAGCCGCTATCTGTCCTCGTCTCGTAGAAGACTACGATGCGTACGCTGCAAAGCGTCGCACCGAGCTCCCTCATTCCTCGAATTTTTTCTGTGTTTTCGTGTGCTGTTCACAGGTCCGACGCGAGGCAGAGAAGCCGAGTAAGTTTTTTAATTTATTTTGCTTTCTTTTGCTTTGTTATTATTATTTTGTTTCTAGAACAAGGTGTCAATCGTTCGTTCGAGTGTCAATCCACGTCAATCGTATAGGCGGCCGCAAGGCCGGGCTTTGTTACTTTTCGGAGTGACAAAGAGTGCACTTTTCGGTGCGCCTGTAAACCGCACTTTTCAGTGCATGAAATCGTGCTTTTCAGCACGCGTCGAGTCTCCGTAAGGCGTTCAAGAACCTTACTCGGCTTCTCTGCCTCGCGTCGGACCTGTGAACAGCACACGAAAACACAGAAAAAAAACAACAAAGGAAATAGCAGGTAGGTGCGTAAGCGAAAATAAAAAATCTCACTCAAACACGTGGGTCGGTGTAAGTTACGAAAAAAACACGGAGCGCACGTGCGTACGCCACCGCGTCCTGATCGGAACTCCGGTTCTTCAAGGGCAACGTGAAGAGATACTTAAGCAGGCCGGCATGACAGCGGTGACCCAGAGTGTTCCGTCGTCCCACGCACGAGGACGTCCTTAGTGAAAAGTGAGTGCCGCGTTATCGCTTGTCCTGCGTGACGATGCGTCGTACTGCCGCCGCCGAGTCTCGACCGGCGTCGCGGCCGAGAATTCCCAAAAAAGGCCCTTTTCAGGGTCAGAGATCAGAATGTCAATCGAAGAAAACTGCACTGCCCACGGAACCCGTCCCCTCTACATCAACGAAGACCACTGCATCGCCCACCGGACACCGCACCACCGAGCCCGTAACTCGTCCTCTAACCTCAGAGGCGCGACAGAGGCCGCCCGACGGAGAGTCTCCCCCGACGTATTATTCCGAGAGTGATATATTCACTCTCGCCGATCTATCAGTAGATCGGACGAGGTTGACGTCGGAGGGGATGATCCGATGGATGGCGCTGTACCTGCACCTCCAGGAGGCTGAGGGCGACAGGAAGAAGCCTTCGGATGAAGGCGTCGCGGCTCTCAAACTCGCAGTAAAGGGGATCGTCAAGACGCCCGAAATTCCGGAAGGCCAAAAAGAAATAATCAACAGGATGGCAGGCCGCAAACGCGCCGCTCCGGAAGCATCCCCCGAAACAACTGAAGCTCCCAAGAAGGATCCGAAGAGGATCAAAATTCTTACGCCGCGCGAAAAGCTAGCGGCGCAGATGGTCGCACCCCCGTTAGCGCCTGCTACGTCGCGAGGGGCTGCCCGCGAGCAGCCCCCCCCCCCGTACCGTGTACGGAACCCGCGGAAGCTATACCGCGCGCGCGTAAGATCACTGACCGCCCAGTGGCGCCATCCGCGCATGCGCTAACGAACGAACGCGAACTACGCAAGACCACCTGAGCAAGATGAAGGTATAGCCGCCACCGAATACGTAAACAACACGGAATGTAAACAACGCCTCCCACCGATCGTTGTGGACAGCCTACCAGACTGGTACGAACATCTGCAGCGACTCGAGGGGATCATCGGAAGAACATGGGAATGGACTGCGGTTCTTCCCAACAGACGCTACCGAGTACAAGGTTATCACCGAGTACCTTGAAATACAAGAAGATGCGAGCTGGTTTACGTACTCGCATCATACGAAACAACGCCTGAGGATCGCTATCCGCGGCCTCCCTAGAGAGATGAACCCGCAGATTATAATCGAAGATTTAAAAGCAAAAGGTTTCGAGGCTGATTACGCCCGTCAAATAAACGCACGGACTGGTAGGAAAGGGTGCGTCTACTACGCCTCGATCAACAAGACGCCTCTGACTATGCCGGCCATCTACGCCGTAGATAGGCTGCTGAGTATGCCAGTGCGAATTGAAGCATGGATAGGAGAACGCCGGCTGGCACAGTGCTTTAGGTGCCAGCAATTCAGGCACTCATCGCAGCTGTGCCACAAAAGAATTGCCTGTGTGCGATGCGGGGACCGCACTTCGCACACCAATGCGACCGCCCAAAGGAGGAGCCGGCGACCTGCGCGAATTGCGGGGGCGCCCATACCGCAAACAACAAGAAAGCCTGCCCTGTGTTCAAAAAAGAGCTCAGGAATCGCCGTGCCGGCACCGTAGCCCGGAGTACTATTCCCAGGCGCAGAAACGGTGCCAGGCCGGCGCAGAACACTGTCCAGGAGACCGCATCGATGAGCCTCATGGCTCCCGCCAACGACACCCCCCCCCCCCCCCCTCGGGAGCACTACACACATCGTCAACCGATGTACAACCGGAGGTCATGCCCGCCCACCGGGGCCGCCCAGACCGGCCAGAGATACCTGAGATAGCACCAGGAAGAGACGAAATCAGGACGCCGTGGACGCGCGCCCAAGATCAACCACTGGGGTACCACCCGGGAGGGTGGTAGACCCCCACGAGAACAGACGCCCCCGCTAAAACGGGGGGAGAGTGATGAAGCCCGAGTTTAGCGGTGACCGGCGATGGGTAGTATGTCTCTCGGTGGTTGCCATTGTGTTTGGATTGTACTGGGCTTACCATCAGGCACAGTACAGTCATTTTGCCGAGCTACAATAGAAAAAAGTTTTTTTTTATACTGGTTCAGCAAAATGACTGCACTGTATGTACCTGATGGCAAGTACAGTACAGTATATAAATAACGGCGACTGCCAGTGTTAAATAGCAATGGCAGTCATCGCTATCATGCCGATCTGCAAAAGTGCTTCTTCACACCTCGTTTGAAGGACCCCATGTCGTAAGAGGAAGGGAACACACTGGCTGGGAGACGATTCCACATCTTCACAGTACGAAAAAAATAAGAGCTTTCGAACTTCTTCGTTCTTGCCGGGATGGTTGCTACTGTGAAAATGTGGAGACGGGTGCCCGCCCGTGTAGTTCTATAGTGGAAAGGAGAAGATGGAATGAGGTCAAACAGCTCTTCAGAAGACTCGCCATGATATAGACGATAAAAGACGCTCAGTGAGGCGATGTCTCTTCGCAACTGAAGCGGTTCAAGGTTGTTAGTAACGTCTGCATCGTTCACAATACGGACAGCCCGTCGTTGCAACCTGTCTAGTGCATCAAGGAGGTATTGAAAATGTAAATAATGATAATATTTATTAATACCTAAATTTGTGTTCTATTTATCTATATTTAGAGCGATCAAAAAGTTTAGCGAGGACTGTGTATTGTTTTAATTCTCGAATCACGTTGTAATATATCTCCAATATTAGGTTTAAATAATTAAAGTCATATTTTAATTTCCTATAAACGACACCGTCTACTAAGGATAATTCACATTAATCATTAATAAGTTTTGGAATTATTAAAAGATAATTTCGAGATAACTTTGATGAATATAGTATTAATCCAACTCCATTTAAATATTTTAGTTACGTTGAATTTAGATCAAAATTACCTCGTACGGCATATAATTAACGCCGGATAACCCCTTTCTCCTCCCCAACTCCCCCTCCCCCAAAAACAGAGTTGCAACGCACTTGTGACTCTTTTTTTATATCATAGGAGACAAACGAATAGGTGGGTCGCCTGATATTAAGCGATCACCGCCGTCCATAGAAGGGAGAAAGGGAAGGTGGGTCTCCGGCGCTCTCACTGACCGAACGAAACGCAACAATGCAAGCACTGTTACTTCACGTCGGTTTTCTGTAAGAGGGTGGTACTAGCCCGGACGAGCCGACCCATTCATGCTGAAACCAGTAATAACTTCAGCGGGGCTAGAGCCACTACTTGGTAGACCACTACTAAAACTCTTCTGGTGTTGCAAGTGTCTATGGACGGTGGTTATCACTTAACATCAGGTGACCTAACCACCTGTTCGTTTGCCTCCCATGATATAAAAAAAATTGTAATGTATATATTAATAGATATCACTAATTCGAAACAATATACAAGAAAAACAAGTTGCCTGTATCAAGATTCTGACGTAACTTCTGTTATTTTCGTGAATTGTAAATATTTATGAAACTACATTAGAAAACAGAACCGACACGAAACTGAGACTTTTCGCTAGTGTTTATATAAAATAAAGGTATATATCGCCCCTATGGTTCAGACACCTCTATCAACGTAAGTGCGAATACCTGTAGTCGAGTAGTGAGCTTCGAGAAAGGAAAATATTATGTTGAGACCACAGCAAGATGGAAAAATGCACAAACCCTCAAGTTGTAGATTTGTCACCGAGAGCCCCATTTATGTTCCCGCAGATGTATTTGAAGCTATGCTTTAGGTATGTTAAATCATCATCTTAAGTCGTTTCGTCCATCCATTTTCTAGTTTCTTCTATACATACATATAATAAGAATGCAAACCAAACGTGTCTGTTTTCGATTTTCGTGAAATCATTGTTGAAGATGTCTTGGAATCAATAATAAAATACTTTTCAATCATTTTTAGAAATGTATGTCTGTATGTATGAACCCTCATCATTGCTAAAGTACTGAGTTTACAATAAAACCTCATAAAGAAAATCATAAAGCATATTCTCGAGAATAAGTTAGTCTTGGTTTCATTAAAATCGGTTCAGTGTATCAAAAGTTACTGTTGGCGACGCAGCGAAAATGTAAACAAAAATACAAACATGTGTTGGCGCGCACGTACCGTATCGGTCTGACGCCGTATAGTGCATTGTAAGGACGATTTTGGTGTACCCAATTTTTGGAATTAATTTGCATTTTTTGTACAAATTACTTAAAATAATGAGGAAATTGTATTGTATTAATTGTTTTTAATGTAAAATGCATGTATAGGAATAAAAAATAGGATAAAAAGTCGAGAATTACAAAAGTAAACATTGATGAATCGTAATACGTAAAATCTTGAAATTTATATTAATTTTGTGTGAATTGTGTTTAAAACGATATATAATCAAATAATATAACATTTATGTATAATTAAATTACCGAGAAAGGGAAAATATGGCCTAAATGAAAATTGTAAAATCGGAATTCTTGTATATAAATTGTGATCGTGCAGTTTGGTGTTGCCCGACAGCGTCGCGGATCCTGTCCCCTTTAAATCATCATCTTAAGTCGTTTCGTCCATCCATTTTCTAGTTTCTTCTATACATACATATAATAAGAATGCAAACCAAACGTGTCTGTTTTCGATTTTCGTGAAATCATTGTTGAAGATGTCTTGGAATCAATAATAAAATACTTTTCAATCATTTTTAGAAATGTATGTCTGTATGTATGAACCCTCATCATTGCTAAAGTACTGAGTTTACAATAAAACCTCATAAAGAAAATCATAAAGCATATTCTCGAGAATAAGTTAGTCTTGGTTTCATTAAAATCGGTTCAGTGTATCAAAAGTTACTGTTGGCGACGCAGCGAAAATGTAAACAAAAATACAAACATGTGTTGGCGCGCACGTACCGTATCGGTCTGACGCCGTATAGTGCATTGTAAGGACGATTTTGGTGTACCCAATTTTTGGAATTAATTTGCATTTTTTGTACAAATTACTTAAAATAATGAGGAAATTGTATTGTATTAATTGTTTTTAATGTAAAATGCATGTATAGGAATAAAAAATAGGATAAAAAGTCGAGAATTACAAAAGTAAACATTGATGAATCGTAATACGTAAAATCTTGAAATTTATATTAATTTTGTGTGAATTGTGTTTAAAACGATATATAATCAAATAATATAACATTTATGTATAATTAAATTACCGAGAAAGGGAAAATATGGCCTAAATGAAAATTGTAAAATCGGAATTCTTGTATATAAATTGTGATCGTGCAGTTTGGTGTTGCCCGACAGCGTCGCGGATCCTGTCCCCTTCACCCTCTACCCTTCCCTTCTCCCTAGTCTCCTACCCCCTAACACCTGTGACTGGGCCCGGTCGTGGGTATTCGGGGGTCCCGTCCCTTTTAGTTACTGTAATTTTAATGACAACGCGACTTAAGTACGAGAGAAAAGTAGATAGGTAAATGGACTAAATACATTCATATGATTTTATCAGTCACTTTTTTTTTACATTAGGTTCCACGTGGGCGGAGTCGCGGGCACAGCTAGTATCAAATAAAATTAAACGTATAAAGTATGAAATGAAAAAAAAGTATATTGTTGAAGAATGTATGTCGTACTGTTATTGTATATAAATATAATATTTTAAGGATACTTACTATAAGACTTATGTATCCGTGAATGCTGTTGTACGCCAAGATAATATCTCGAAAGTTTCCCTCGCAGTATGTACAACTTGGTTCCGTAGGCTTGCTTAAGTTCAATTTACTCCTTAATCCGTCCACCAATTTCACTAACGTTCCGAAATCCAATGGTTCGTGGGTGTTATTTTTCGTAGATTGTTCTTTGAGCGCGGAAAGGAAATGCGATAAATCTACATTACTCCTATTTTCGTTCGACACTTCTGTTTCAATTAACATCTCTTCGAACAAACTCGTCAAAGTTTGTGTTATGTTTGAATGTGCCTCTTCAAACGTCATTTTGGATTCAATGAAATCTCACGATGTTCCATAGTTTACGGCAGAGGAATGAAGTGCTTCGCAAATTTTCACTTTGCTGCTGAAACAAAGGAAAAGGTTGGTTATTTAAGTCACCTTTACTTACTACTTAATTCAAGTTTGAACTGTTTGTTATTATATTAGATTATTTGATTTATTTTGTTATTATTATGAAATTATTTTTGAGGATAACTAAATATATATCGTATGGATGGATATACGAGTAGAGGAAGACCGAAAAAGACATGGGTGGATTGTGTGAAAAATGATATGTGCGTAAAAGGTGTCAAACAAGAGAGAGTGTAAAAAGAAAACATGTTGCGCCGACCCTACTTAGGATAAGGGTAACAAGATGATTTGAACGAAAAATATATCGTATTACTATTAGAGTGTACAATATTAATAATACTAAAGACTTCCTCCTCGCAATTGTCCATTTCGAATACAAAAATTATAACTCGTTAACGGAACTTTGTATTTTAATAACTAACATATATTTTTCTAAAGAATTGAACGATCTACAAAAACGGCTCCTCAATATCAGCTGCTTCGAAACGAAACGCAACAATGGCAAGCACTGTTACTTCACGTCGTTTTTCTATGAGAGAGTGGTACTACCACGGGCGAGCCGACACATTCGTGCTGAAACCAATAATAGCTTCAGCGTGGCTCTCCCACCATTTCAAACAAACAGACAGACAGATAGATATTTCTAAAAATGATTGAAATACATGTTATTAATTATTTCAAGACACATGAAACAATTTTTTTAAACAAAAATCTAAAAAGTACAGACGAGTTTTGTGGTGGTAGAGCCACGCTGAAACTATTACTGGTTTCAGCATGAATGGGTCGGCTCGTCCGGGGTAGTACCACCCTCTCATAGAAAACCGACGTGAAGTAACAGTGCTTGCATTGTTGCGTTTCGTTCGGTCAGTGAGAGCGCCGGAGGCCCACCTCCCCTCCCCTCTCCTCCTCACCCTCTCCCTTCCCCCCAAAGGGTGGTAACGCACTTGCGACTCCTCTGGTGTTGTTGGTGTCCATGGACAGTGGTGATCACTTAACAACAGGTGACCCACATGTTCGTTTGCCACTTATGACATAAAAAAAAGATTTAGATTTACATTCTTATTATATCTATAGAAGATGTATAGACCCAATTGAAGACTAAACTATTAACTTATGTTAAAATAACATTAATTGAACGGTACATTTTAAAATGTGTTAATTGGTTTTTAAAAACCATTTCTTTTTAATCTATTACATTAATTACACAGTAAATGTTTTATGCATAGTAGAAAAATAGAACTCTCTGGAAATCCAATATTTTGGAGAGACACGCCATTTTATGAATAAATCATAAAGTTTTACGGAGAAACGATGTGGGCAATAACTTCCAGCTATTTTTGTTTGAACAGTTAGCGTATTTAGTAATTTAGTTATAACTCACATGCGCAATATATCTACGGTCATTTACCCCACCCATTGTATAGAATTATGAGAGAGTCACGTTCATATTGTTGTCAAGTTGACGACTTCTTATTATGTATCAGATAGATATCATGTTACAGAAATGGATTTGTTATTATATTCATTATATTTACTCTGTATCACTGAATGATCACAGAAGATAAAAACAAATTAATGTGTTTAACCTTTTTACAGTTCGAGGGAATATTTTTCCCACCAACGTTTTTTACAGGAAAAAGATACAAATCGATCAGTATTTTTTTTATATTGGCAAAACTATTCAAAAGGAACAAAGTTTTTTTTTTTTAATTTGACATTGACCCATTACATACGATTTTTCTCGAAACGGTTACAGTGGAGATTGAAAATAGGTGTTTTTTTTTCGAGTGCGAGCGAAATCGGTATACATCTTCAAATTCACGAGAGGTGATATATGGTAAGTTCTTCTAGTTTTTGTACATTTATATCTAACTAGTGGGCGTCCAGTGGTCGACATTCGACCATAGTTCATTGATTTTTTTAAAGTTTGAACTTTATTGGGGTTCTTTTGTCAAAGGGTATATACTTCTATCATCAAAGGTTTTCATCATGGCTTCACAGTTATTTGCCACTCTTTTTTTTAATTATATAAACATTCTATGCCTAAATGACAATTGAAATAAATTATAAATTTGAAACAAAAAAACAGGCGGTTATATAAGGTGGTAAGGCTCTCAAATTCTAAGTAAATATAACAACAAAAATAAAGAAATTGATCGCAATAGAATCAAATGATGAATCCAAAACAAAGATGTTTTTAATACTACTACTTAATCATTTGAATTGAGTTCATGATAAAAAAAATACTATACATAGAAATATTGACATTGAGTTTGGTAATATTGCTTTACCTATGACAACGTGAAGCAGAGTGAAAGGAAGTGAAAGCGCATGCGCAGCGCACGGTAGCACTGAGGGCAATCCGGGCGTACCGGACGGTGTCCTCAGCAGTGGCCTTTACGCTCGCCGGCTCCCTGCCCTGGGAGCTGGAGGCAGGAGTTCTCGCCGTCGTGTACGAGTTCACGGCGGCGAGGAAACGCAGGGGGGAGCCTCCGGCTCCCAGGAAGGTAGAGGCGGAGAGACGGCGTCTCAGAGGAGACGCCGTCGAAAGGTGGCAGCAGGACCTGGCGAACGAGCGATTCGGACGGTTTACAATAGACACCGTCCGCCCTGCGCGGTATCTTCGTCAGCGCCGCACTCGTGGCAGGCAGCCGTCGGCTCCCTGCGTGCGATCCGGTGCAGGTACCACCCGAAACAACCGTGTCCGGTGAGTACCTGCACCAGTCGGAACGTCAGGGAGCCCCACTCCCTGGTCAACCACTCCCGCAGGACCGGGCGGACGGTGTCTATTGTAAACCGTCCGAATCGCTCGTTCGCCAGGTCCTGCTGCCACCTTTCGACGGCGTCTCCTCTGAGACGCCGTCTCTCCGCCTCTACCTTCCTGGG